>JAGVSP010005298.1:0-67664 GCA_022494985.1 Micrasema minimum
TTTATGGCTAATTAATTTCCTGATATTTGAGTAAGAACCGATTCATTTTTTTCTTCTATAAAATATTGTCTTGTCTGTGAAGCCTGACCCAATCGACGGATAATCATTTTCTATGGGGAAGAATCAGAGTTGTTCATCTATAAGTATATAATCTGTGGTTTCAAGTTTCAAAGTCCAACAATAAAGTCTTGAATTAAAATGTGATCTTACGCTGATAAAATAAAATCTGTAGATTGTTTATTTCTACCGTCAGAACTAAAAAATGGCGTTGCCATACGCCGGCGGTCCCGCGATATTTCGCGCGGCACAGAAGGACGAATACTTCACAAAACAGCTCGGGGGCTCTGCATCTGAAGTCTTACGATTACTCGGCAATAAAAAATGGCATCTGTACTCTAAATACATTCCTTATGTATCCTATTTGGCGTACAACTCCATAACAACTCTGCGAGATCTACAAACATTGGGAGAAGAATACACGGGCATTGTTCAGGTGGACGATACCTACATTAGACTCCCAGCTAAACTGTTTCAAGTTATCTGCATTCTTTTAGGCGCACTTGGGCAGGATTTAGTAGCGAAAGTGTTGAACAAGACTAAGGACAAAGTTTTAAAGAATAAAGATTTGCTTCCAAAGCCGAAAAGTCTATTTCTCAAGACCATATCTCTGGCTCACTGGTCCTTGCCAATTATACAAGAACTGCATCAAGCTTGCTTCTTTCTAGGGGCGACGCACTATAGTTTGCCCAAACGATTAAGTGGGATTAATTATATTAGCGCAGTACCTGGCCGGAGACCGCGGATAAGTACTTTGCGGCCATTGGGAATTCCATATTTGACGCGGGCAATACTGAGCGCTGTCAAATCGCCGCCATATTTTGAAGACGTTGAAGTGAAGAATAATCCTTCGGTCCAGCACTCCCGGCTGAGTGACTGTGCGGGGTGTTTGGAGGTGAACAGGTCCCCCTGTTCGCTTCCCTGCGGCCACATATTCTGCCACACGTGTGCGCGGAGTAACACGGCGTGTGCGCTGTGCAGAGCGCCATACCAGGGTCACAGAGCTGTGCCGCTGCAGAATTTTTCATTAAGTTGATGCATTTGGTTGCTTGAAATAACATTTTTGCTACTTGTAAAGCTTTTTTGATGTTCTTGCCGATAAGATTATAACCGATTTACAATATCTTCTGCCCCATGTATTCTGCACAATGTGCAAAATTAGTTCTAGGCGATTATGAGCAATAGTACAAATGGAGATTTCTAACTTTGCATCTTATTAGAAGCCTCATTTACTTTTGTGTTTGTTAGAATATTAGATTAATAATTATCAAATGAAGAAAATTACACACCAATCATTTTTTTTTTTTTAAAGTAGTTTTTTTTACCGAATTTGAATATTACTTGGAATTTATAGATATTTTTTATGAAGCATAAACTTTGCATTTGCATGGAATCTGTTACATCCATAGTAAATCCACCAACCACCAACATCTGTAGTTCAATAAACTTTCTGAAATGTGTAGTTTCATTTATATTTGACATACTCCTATGGAGATGGGCGGTATTTCCAATAATATTAATTTTCATAGATAAGCTAATTTCTTCCATCCCTGGTCATGTCCAGATTGTTAGAAGGAAACAGAATGATCAAAATGTATTAGATAGTGGAAGATAGATATGGTTGTCTTTGTTTCACTGCAAAATACAAATGGAACATATAATTTTGACAGTTCTCTTTGAAATAGCTTGTCTAGTAAACTTAACATGTCTCTGGGTATTTCATACAAAATTTAACCAATGTCGGTTGGCTGATTTACTTTGCCTCTGTACGACGCGTACAGATACCGCGCGCCATCCAGCGGATACATTAGGAACTAAATAAACAGACATGGTCGGAATTTGAATTAATAAAACACGTTGTTTTCCAACTGTATGTTGGTTAGGCGGTATTGTTTCTTTGTCAACAATATACATGAATACATGGTGCGTAATTTTAAGAAAAAAACAGCGTTTACACAATAACCATTATTGTTATACAGATAGTGCCATGAAATAAATCCTACAAAATTGATGCTGTGTGCTATTGTATAATTTTTTTGTACGCAATTCTTTGTCCATGGGTGATTTCTTTCGCGGTGTGATTAAAAAAAGGAGAAATTTATCGTACTTTTTAAATTTTAGTATTTATTTTTATTAAATTATGTTGTGAAAATATTTTTAACAACATTTTGAACGTGTACAAATACTTGTAGACGAATGACTGGATTATACCCATGCTGGGCTGATATCAGATATTATTGATATCCCAACAGAGACAGAGAAACTCTGGAAACTAATAAAAATTGGAGAGACATCTTCAGGCGTCTTCTAGGAAGTAATTAAGTTCGGAAAGAGCCTTACCTACACTAATAAAATTTTGATTGCCAAAAATGCTTAACAATCTTCTCAACAGATGACACCAGCATAGAAATTCTCTGAAATGCGTTGCGTCGAAGACGAGCTCAATATATAGTAGTTTCAAAAATTTATCATATATGGTCATCAGATGATGGGCGGAATGGGGAATGTTGTAATACATCAAGTGGCCACTTAACCCAGCCAATGACAGGTCATAAGCCCTGTAAACGCCTAGATATTCCAAATTCGTTTCCAGAGTTTCTCTGTCTCTGTTGGGATATCAATAATAAAAATAATATATTTGAATTTTTCTTGACGGAGAATTTATTTATTATTATTATATGTATATACACAAACATTTTATAATATTATTCTAGTTTAATGTGTTGAAATATTTAATCCCCAGCACAGTACTTGGTATTTTTATATTATTATCTTGGCAACATTTAATGTCAATGATTAATTTATTAAAATGAAACACAGTTTTATGAATATAACAATATGATATATTTCTTATATAAATGTATACAGATATAACAACCTTATTTACAAATAAAATGTATATAATACATAACTACTTTGTACATATTGTTTTAACAAATTTATTTTACAAAAAATAATTGCACATAATTGTATTGTATATAAACTCTGTAAAAATAAACAAAATGCAATGAAAATGGTTTTTGATTTTAGGCAGATTATATTACAAGTTTTTGTTTGAAGAGCTTAATTAATTAATACATTAATTCATTACATTTTGGCCGCCCAAATAACCAAACTAATAGGATACTTTCATTTTCATGAAAACATTATTTCAAAATAAAATATGCACCATAAATTTTATCAGCAATTGTACGCAATTAGACTCGTGTGACGACAAAGTTACTTACAAAAATCCATGACTAGATTCCGATAGTATAGAGCAGTAACTACTAAATTTTGCAGTCAAATATAACCAGTGCTAGAAATACCAAAATAAAATTTTCCTACAAAAAACAAACATCCAAAAAAATAAACCTTACGAACTAGATTTAATAATCTACTTTTATCATTTAGAAACCATCGTTGACATATGAATACATTTTTGTTTTCTTTCCTAGCTTAAAAATTATCATTTACAAATAAAAGTACTTTTGGTGTTAATTACTAAATTTTTTATTGGCCCGCAAACAATTTTTGATAATTCAGAACCATCCACCACTTTTATCATTTCATAAATTTTAAAACTGAAATCAACTACACTTATTTATTATTTATTTCATACAATAATTACAAATATTTGTTGCCCATTCATAAATCAACCAAAATTCTTTATATGTAAAATGTGGATACTAAATTTAAGTAGTTTAACAAATTGACTGTTTGAATAAAATCCTATTGTCTAATGCGCAAAAAGTGCGATCATAAGTTATCATCATGTTTTGTTTTTTACGTTTTTAAAATAATTTAATACAATATTAATTTCTACTTATACTTTTCCTGTTTAGGTCAGCCACGTCGCGCTGACCATTCAATATTTGCAAACTGCACAAGAAACTGTACAGTTTTCTGTCCCATATAAAGTACGCATAAGATTGATTGTCTGTCAGCACTTTTTTTTCCGTAATAATAAAAAAATTGCATGTCTGCACTTTCGATTTAACACGGATTCTTTTATTCTGGATTATTATGGATTTCAGTAGAAAATAAGGATGGCGTAAATTGAGTAACATTATAATGGACGGCTTTCAGTTGTGTATAGAATTATATCGACGCCTCCTACGTATAATATCGTAACCCACAAATCGTCGATTTTGAGTTTTTGGTGGATTTCGTCTGTATTTAACTATATCTTTAATTCTACCTAAACAAAAAAAATATTTTGCCAATAATAAGGGCTTTTTTGGGGCGTAATTTGTCGTATCTACAACCAATGCATATGAAAGAAAATATTTTCAAATGCTCCTCCTGTAAAATCGCATTTTGTGGGTTACGATATTATATGTAGGAGGCGTCGATATATTATTTTTTAATTAATTAAAGGGAACCAAATCGACACCTCCAAGGAACAAACGCCAACTGAATTTTAGGTAAATTTTTTTAAATGGAAAATTACTCATTTTATGTTCCCAAAACTTAAAAACCTTTTTAGTTTCTCAATATTTTATTTAAAAATATTGAGAAACTGAAATTTTTAAATAAAATATTGTGAATTTAAAAATACGTCCTTAATGAGTGATTTTCCGTTCAATAAGAAAAATACCTAAAATTCAGTTGGCGTAGTGTTTCGTGGAGGTGTCGAAATATCCTGTTGTTTTATAATAAATCGACAGATCAATTTAGTGAAAATGCTTTGACTATCATCGAATATAATTCTTAGCATAATAATGCTTCAAAACCAACCAACATAAATTAAGGCATATATTTTATTTAAATATCTGTACTAGCATTCATTCACTGCATATATTTTTTTTATTAAAGGAGATTGAAAAAATAAGACATGACAAACAAGTTTCTGGCCAATTTCTTGAACGTTTGATAAAATCATTCCTCGGGTGTTACATTCCAGGAATATATTCCAGGAGAATATCGAGGAAACAGCCGCGGATTTCGTGACTCTTAAATGTACAATATTTTTTAAATCTTGGGACTTCTATATTAATATGTTTTTCACCCGTGTGATTAGGCCACATCTAAGTGGAAAAAAACATCATGATTCACATCCCCCATACATTCACAACAGCTTTCTTTTTTATCTACACATTTACATGATATTAACAATAAATAATTAGCTATGTACATATTTGTTCAAATAACGTTACACACTACAGAAGATGTGATGATAAGAATATTGAACACATTTTGCATTATTTGGTGAGTATCCCGTACTTGGTAATATAAAAAATGTATTTCAGATTTCGCAGTCGTATAATTTATTCGAATCCAGTGAAAATTCTTCATTAAAAAAGAGTTATTTAAATTGGCAGCCACTGAAATTATACAGCACAATTAAACAAATACCAATCGATACATACATTTTTTTGGATGGTATTTTACAGACAGATATGTTTGAATTTCAATTTGCAAGATCGTATTTTTTTATTTTTACACTTATTTTCAATTAGCCCCGATTTTAAAATATAGTTGTCAACAGAACGTAGAACCTGTCGAGGTTAAAAAGAGACTTTTGGCCATATTGCTAATATTTTTCATTATACTTTTTTATATTTCTATTTTAACCACCTTGACTTGAAAAAAACCACCCTTGATTCGATTCTCAAAGGAAATCGAATACCTGGAATTGAAACACCAGCGTGCATATTTAGGTTTTTGAGGTCCGGTAATAGTGATTGCACACTGCACTCTGTTAAGAAAACCAGTGACCTACACGCCATTACTACTACTATTTATTTTATTTTATTTTATTTATTTTATTTCATACTGTTTTACATTTTTTTTTCCTTAATGAAATACCTCGCTGGGCAAAGCCCGTGTTTAGGAATTAATTACAACTAACATTTACATTTACCAGTATGATACATTTAAAGAAGAACAATAAAATAATGCATTAGGTACCTAGAATTAACAACACTGCGAACCATATATATATGGTGGGGTAATCATTTCAAGGCACCTCTCGGGACCCAAATCGTAGATCCAATTTTTAATGAAGATGTGAATTTTTTTACATCTTTTTCATTTTTTGCATACAGTGGAAGGGTGTTATATATATTTGGAAATAGGAAGACGTGGCTTTTTTGTCCAAAATACATTGTCATTTTCGGTAGTTCCAATAATTGTTTACTTAGGCGTGTTTGGGGAGGAAGAGAGGGATCACCTTGTCCACGACAGTCTGCAAGTTCCCGGCCTCCACGTGGGCGGCCATCCGGTCCAGCATCTCAGCGTCCAGCGGGGCGGGTAGCAGGAAGTCTAGGTCTGTGTTCACCCCGCGAGCCCACTGCAAAAATTACGCCAGGTGATTTCTTAAGTCATCCTATCATAGGCCATAGATAGAAATTTTGGTTTTCAAAATGATATTCCAGATTTATTGACACCCACAAATATAATGTGTATGAATTCTCAAGAAAAAAATAGTGGGAAGCCTTATTTCTTGTCATTTTTCAGGATAACCAACGTCCTTAGTATACCACTGCCGCAATCCATGGTAACGAAACTTCAGTGAATTGTTGGCTGTAGCAAAATAACAGCGATATGTTTTTACAAATTCTGCTGCGCTAAACTCATTAGTGTTCAAAATGTCGGACGTGTGTCTCATGGAATGATTACTGCTTTATATGTTCTACTCACATTAAAGAGCCGCCTCCCTGTCAGGTAGAGGCTGTAGATGGTGGTGAGCGGCAGGGGCAGCGTGTCGGTGGTCAGGGGGCGCGGGCGCAGGTCGCGGGGGGCGCGCGCCGGCGCGCATCAGGGCGGCGGGCGGCGGCGCGGCGGCCGGGGGCGCGCGGCACACAAGCCACGCGTCCCACGGCGCGCGCACCTCCAGCTCCCCGTACAGCTGCGCGCAGAGAGACGCGTTGCATGTACGCTCCTCGTCCTCGCACCACTCCACTGTCACCACCTCCGTGGCGCCTGAACCAAATCACGGAAAAAACCACAATTAATTAATTTATTTATCCACACCTAATGCACAGGGCACTACATAGCTGCATCAGAAACTGAAAGACTGAGAGTCAGATACGAGTGGAGAAGTTTCTTGGAGGCGGCCAGAACCTTGGAGCGTTGTAGTGCCGGAAATGATAGTGATGATAATTAATGGATATCAGTCTTTGCCTTCCTATCAAATTTCTAGAATTCCGCAAGGGTCACATTTATCATTTTTAGTGATGTTGTTATGTTGAATAAACCAAACGATAAATTGAAGACTTAATGTTACTCTAATCGTCGTAGTAAAGTATAACATCCTCACCTAGAGCGGTGACCAGCGGCCTGGCCCTCGGGTCGCACACGGCGGTGGTGAGGGCGCCCCAGGACTTGAGGAGCTGCAGCATCACGCAGCCCGGCCCGGAGCCGGCTCCCATCACCAGGACTCTAAATATTACACGGAAATTCTTTAGTACGGTGTATCACAAGAATACAAATCAATGCACATTTTAATCAAAGTAAGTCATTTGAAAAATTGTAAGCAGAAATTCATAGTTCAATTCCTGTAAATCACAATCTGTGGTGAGCTACAATACTTCTTGCTGGTATATGAACTGAGGCAGTATCTAGCTATAAGGGAGGGTTACCTCTTCCCCTTGGCGGTGTGTGCGCTGAGCCCCGCCCCGTGCAGCGCGTGCAGTGCCAGCGCGCCCCCGTGCGGCAGCGAGGCCGCACCCTCGGGGGGCAGGGCGCGCGGGGAGCGGCCCAGGCGGTGTGCGGGCCGCAGGAGCACCTCGCACGCCGCGCCCCCCTCCCAGTCACCTAGCGCGCCCCACACCTGCAACAGACAACAGAGATGAAAGTGGATGTAAAAATTATTAAAAAGGGCATGTTTGGAAGTCATATTTATGTTTCAACTATTGTTAAAAATGCCAGAATACAATCTTTAACCCATGTATCCTTTTCATCTATTCCTGTTACTAATATTTTCCTTAATCGATCTTTGTAAGACAAGATCTATTTGTATATTCCAATGTTGCATCATATTAAAACATACTTTATTCAAAATTATTTTGCGAACATTTTAATTAAGATATTATTTGATACCTGGTACTAAAAAGCACGCTACTTCAATTTGTTCTGTAGCCTCAAGTGTACCCTTTTATAATTGATCTATTTTACCTCATCACCGATGTCGAGTCTCGTAACAGCGGAGCCCATTTCAGTCACAACTCCGGAGAACGATCGCCCAATAGTTACATCCTACAGAAACAAACATTCAAAATCAATATTTAGAAAATGCAAAAAAAATAATATGAATGTGATTGGGCCTTATCCCTTAAACACTTGGGAAAGACCTTGGTGGTTTGTACACAAGCTAATATTCAATATTGGACGGTGTTGTGGTCAAGATCCTTACAATTATTTGTATTTGCTGTGTTCTATAATTTGTCTTTGCACATTTACTTCACTATTTATTCCTCAGAGGCATTTTTGGCAAAAATGACTTAACAATTCAGAAATATTCATATCCCCAAGAAGTTTTATTTGACAAAAACCTGAAAAATCAGGTATAAATAATAAACTTTTGTAAAAGTCATATAGAAAGAAACTTCGATTATCTCAAAACATGAATTTTCAAACAAGAATTTCAGGGAAGTCACATTCCATACATGAAAAATACTACCGTGTCTGAGGTGTCTAGTTACCCACTACGTCATCAATAGGCATCTACGTCATCACTAGACATCTACGTCACACACTTCATGTATTGGCCTAAGTGCGGGAGTCTTTAGACGTTGGAATTTGATAATAAGTCGTGTTATGAAATTAACCCTAGGAAGCGTATATTTTTAGAAAATTTGACTAATTACATTTAATTAAATATTTCATATTGACCTCCATGGAGAATGGAGCCCGCGACCTCATGCGCGGTAGCCTAACGCGCTACCACTGCTACTGGACTGTAACTGCTTCCTCAGAAAATATATGCCAGAGACTATAAGTATGTATCATATCATTGTTAATACTTGACCTGGTGTCCTATGCACATGTTCCGCAGGCGGAGCCCCCGGCCTTTCAGCACGGCGCGGTCCTCCGTCTGCACGGAGAAGGCCCTCACGGAGACCAGCACGTCGAGGGGCGGCGCACCACGGCCCCCCGCCCGTCCTCCACCACCACGGCGCTCCCCTGAACACAACACAGCGGTTAGAGCTACTTCTAGGTTACATAGTATGAAGACTTATCACAAGTTATAGCAGGGCGCAGATCATGATAATATCAATATGTATAGCAGTTGTGACGCATACATGACAGTAATGGGTAAATTTTCAAAGAGATATTACTGTTTACTGTCATATCGTCGCTTCAGTTCTTTTTTGTCCAACAGACCTTTTAAAAACCTTACAGAAGATCTCTCAGGCGAATGTATGGTAAGACTATGTATGATAGGTGTACAAATGTCGAAATTAGAGCAGAGTGCAAGGCTGAGATAAGCATTATCCACAAAATGAAGAAAGGGCTTTTACGATGGTTTAGTCATGTTGAATGATGAAAGAACGGCTAAAAGAAGTTTAAATGCAAGTGTCCCTGAATGTAGAAGCCGATGAAGGCCGAAAAAGACATGGCATGACCAAGTACGACAAGTACTTGAAAGTGGACATGTGAAAAGTCGGAATAATTAGCGTATGTGCATGAGAAGATGTATGAATGTAGAGGAAGCAAAGGAAGTATGTCCGGACAGAGTGGCATGGCGTTCTATCCTCTCTGCCTACCCCTACGGGGAAATGGCGTTATGGTTAGTTAGTTAGTTAGTTTACAGAAGAGGCATGGGGAATTCAGAAAATTAATACTATTTAATTTAGAATTTAGAAAATGAATGCAGTGCCCTATGTACCATCGGGTGCGGATAAGGAAGTAATTTATTTACTGACAAATTATATTCGCTTGAAAATATTTAGAAAACTTACAATTTGGTCCCTGGTCTGTTGGATAAAAACGAACAAAGTCAACCATATCATATTATACTCTTACAGTTCTTATTCAAGGTGGGGGTCAGGGCATTGAGATCCTGATGTCACTGCGACCTGTAAAGATCTATTGTGACAATTCCCCTTAAGTTAAGTTAGTCCTCATCCTCCTAATCTGTAGCCTTGAAGAGGGTGAGGACTAGCACATCCAATGCCTGCGCCTCACTGTTACAGTTGAGATACATTTAGATGATCTGTGCCCAGAGTATGAGAGAGGGGGCTCACGTCTCTGAGCGAGTGCAGCGCCCTGAAGTGCGGGACGGCCATGACCCTAGAGCCCCAGTAGCAGCCGGCGGACACGCCCGCCACCGAGCCCAGCGCCACGCCGCACACAAATACCAGCGCCGTCCTCCGCCATACTGAAATCATAACACAATGTTAAATATTACGAGAACATTCTTCTAGATGCAGGGCTGTCTGCCTCATGGTGTAGCCAATTGGGCTCATATAACCAACCAATATATAATGATAACCAACTTATTGTCTTCTGCACTTAAATATTCAGAACCTATTCCCCAACATTTGCACCACACTTCACACACATACCACAATACAACATAAACATTTCAAATACTTGTTTGCTCACACTTGATGTCCTCAGAAATTTATTTTATACATTGTGTTGTGCATTTAATTAGTGCTGTGTTATATACATGTACAACCCGAAAACTGGTGAATCTACATCATATTTGAAGTCAAATGTAAAATGTAACTTTTTAATCTGAGTTTGAAAAAAATGGTTTTTTTTCTTCTCATAAATACTTTCATAAGTATGGCAGATTAAGTAAAATTGCACAAATTATTATTAAAATTCAGTTTTGTATTTTGTTTTATTTACGGATACTATTAATTTGACTAAATAAATGATAATCGAGCTGACGCAGATGTTTACTGGCCACGGAGTTATGAGAAGTTATCTTAAGAGGTTTAAAATAAGAGATGACGATTTTTGCTTGTGCGATGACAGCTCTTCTCAAAGTGTTGAGCATCTGCTTTTTCACTGTCCGATTTTCAGCTTACAACGGTACAGTCTTGAATGTGAATGCAGTAGGCGCAACTTGTCAATGACAGATGTTTCCTCAATTATGAAAAGCAAACACGCACCATTACTCATGAACTTCATGACAATGGTGGCCAAACAGATCAAGGCATTGAACCAGGGACAGTAAAATGAATAATTAAAAGTGTCGACCAACAGAATCAAAACACCTCTCTGAATTCTCGAAGCCTTGTACTTAACATGTAAGGCTTTCTTATTCAGCAACTCAAAAAAAAAAAAAAAAAAAAAATGATAATTCATAACAATTTGCAAAAATTTATCGATAATAAAATCAACTTCGTACTCAATTTTCTCAAAAGCTAGGGTCAAAGTAGATTCACTGGTTTCCCGCTTGTACATCGAGTTTTGTTACACCTGTCATGAATTATCATGACGTCACGCTAATTATAGCAGTGCTACCAAATGTATTAATGTGTAGCTAACTGCACCGCACTGGAAAGGGATAGTAGTAGAAGGTGCAGGGAGGGGGTACTCACTCCTGTCCCGGAAGAGGTCGTTGAGCTGCGCGAGGAGCTCGGCGGGGGAGGGCAGGTCCCGGATCCCGGCGGCGTCCCAGGCCTGCTGCGTGAGCTGCGCGGCGCGCTCGCCAGCCAGCCGCGCGCTGCTTCCCATGCGGGACAGCGCCTCCTGCAGCGCGGGGCTGCTCCATGCCTGGGAAGAGATCGGACTCCTCGGGTGAACAAATACTCAAAGGGTGTTCAATGGAAGAGGCTAAAGACTGTTCTTCTGGTGCAGACAAAGACAATGTTAACTAAGCAAGCATCGCACCATATTTTGTCAGAAATTATTTATTTATTTACAAAACCAACACAGTCATAACACGAGTATTTATTTATTTATTTATTACATTTCACATTTAATATAATCACAATAATGGGATGGCGACTCAATCAGTAGAGACCCATGCCAATGATCTGGCCCCAACTCACCAGATAGTCCGTGTTGAGTCAGGGCATTGTAGTATTATCACCGACCCTGTATTTGGAGAAGTCGGTCGGTTAATAATTTGGTTTGTGTGTCCATTTTGTATAATAATATAAAGATTTGGAACATTCGTTTGCATGACCAATAACGGGTTTTTGAGTAGTAAAAGTTGAAGTATAGTAAAATACACACATACACAGTGCCTAAAATAATAAGAAAGGATGGGAAAAGGGGTATGAGGAAGAATAGAAGGATGTACAAAAGGTTAGAAGGAAACCCCACAAAAAATGAAAAATAGATAAAATATTTATGAAAAGAAATTATGTGGAATCAGAAAAAAAAATAAATATAATATATAAATAACTCCCGCTCCAGTACAAACATTACTTTTTTAAACAATTGTTTAAATATATTAAATAAATACTATACTAACAAAATGTTTATTTTAAAGAAAAGAGGTGAGTTGATCTGCTATTAAGTCTGGGTATTCTAAAGTTTATCAGTTATACGCCCACCAATACAATGCAATGAAATATTTCAGGGTAGGTACTCCAACGTTTTATTATTCAGGGTGCGGCGACATAACATCCTTTTTTTGAAATGTGCGTTATTCAGGCTGTAAAATTTGTAGAGTGGCAGTAGGGGTCTCATTCAACAGGCGTGGTTCTAAAGTTGCATTTCTTACCCGGACTGTCGCCACCATACGTTGGAATAGTGAGGAGCACGCATTAAACATTACTTTTCAAACACTTCCCAGAGCACCTCATCTCAATAAGTGGCGATTTGGAGTGGCCAGCTCGCTCATTGTAATCATTGAGGTTATGTTCAAGTAAGACTTTCATTAAATTACTAAATATAAATTAATAAGAAGTACCTACCTCTAGAATCAACTGGTGCACTCTTAATACATATTCCTTTCCAGTTGACACAGTGGCTGCAATATGGACCTGGAAAAACAAATCTTAGAATACAAATAATATAACTCAGATTTGATTTAAGTATTTTGGATATAGAAATATTTATGCTCTGCAAATCAATGAGATAAAAGATTTTTATCTGATAGAAACCTTTTTTATGAAATTTTCTAAGGTCTATGAAACCTTTCACGAACAATCAATACAGTTACATTATTTAATTGTTTTTAACAATGCTGTAAGTATTTTTAATTGCAAACTCAAGAAAAAAACAAAGTTTACTATTACAATAAATAAGACAGCAATTCATTTCAAAATGTTTTTGTATAATTCTGTATGGTGTAACATTAAAATGTGTGCTGGCAACTAGGTACCTGCCTAATTAATTCAAGTTTATTTGGTTAAATAAGACATTTCTAATTCATTTAAAAATGTTTTTGTATAATTCTGTATGGTGTAACATTAAATGCTGGACTAGGTACTTCTAATTCATTCAAGTTCATTTTGGAGAAAGAAATTTCTAATCTTTTGTAATAATAAGTTATCTGTGAGTAAAAGACTTCACTTCACACCATGGAGGTCCTAGGTTTGATTCCCGGCAAAATCACCACAACCAGAAGAAAGTTTTCAATTTTCAAGTTTATAATGTTATTCACCTCTGTAATTGGGCCTTGGTAAAAAGCAAACTTAAGTATAATTTCCCCTCCACAATGATGTACGTGGGATCTCTCTCTTCAGAGCTTCTTAATTAGTAAACTTTCTGAAGTACTTTAGCGAGGAACTTTGTGAGAGGTGAAAGTGTAGAGCTAACATTGAAAAGTTCGCTAAATAAATTTCATACAGTCCCATAAAAAATGGTAATATGAACATAATAATTATACTTTTCATAAACTCAATACTTTTCTTGGTGGTTGGAACTTACCTGGGCTACTTCGAGCCGTTCCTGAGCTCGGAAGACCAGCTCGTCAAATCCTGGGGCCATCAGAGCGGCTCAAATCTGCCCTAAAATCCACAACCACTTTGAATTATTACCGCACTTAGCCGACTTTCAAAATCCAACAATATATCCGCCACGGAATAGTGATCCAAATATTTGGCGGGCCTAACCGAAATAGCCCACACATATTCAAACACAAAAGAGTATCCAAATATGAGGCAATCCGATTATTGCACAATCAATCATTGAGTAACAAAACAAACTAATAATTTGATGAATGGAAAGGTTACAGAAACTAACGTTTATTCACATTGGAAAGGTTATTAGGATTTGTCTATTTGTCATCACTGATGAACATGTTGACATGTTGTTAAATATTTTTTTTCGTAATTAAATTCAAAATATAACCTCAAACCGCAGATCGGTCTCTCGCGATCAGCTGTCGAGTTTACTCAGGTACGAGCGGCTACATCATGAAAACTTGAATAATTATTTTTTCTACTACAAAAAATACATTTTAAAATAGTGCTTTTTTTAAAAAATATTGATCATTTTGAGTGAATAAATAAATTTACAGCAAAAAAAATACAACTTTTTAAAAAAATAATGATTCTTGAAGTTTTAAAATCGGTTCATTCATATTTTACAGCTATTCGTTTGAGAAAACTTTTAGTGTTGCCAAATTAATATTTTTACATTTTTTGTTTGAAGTGTGACGTACAAACTTCGTTTTTTGCTTTTGTCGCTCTTCGAAAATTTTGTTGTTACAATAGTTGTTGCCATGGTTACTACATGAATAAAGAGTGGGGTAAAGAATAGAAATTAATGGAGCTAACAAATTTGTGGTAAAAACGATAAGTACATACCTATTAAGGCATTTATCCTCTAGCTAACGTTATTTTATTTTATTTTTAGCAACACAACAGAACATGGAAGAGCAGTGATAAAAAAATGCAATAAGTACACCGAAATAAAAAAAAAGACCAGTTTTTGTAATAATTATTGCGAGGTCTAAGCACCACCCCCTGAATTAATGAATCTAAGCCATAAGCCACGGATGCCGCGGAAATATTTTAAATTGATTTATTCCTGAGAAAAATAAGAATAACTTGTTAATATCAGTATTATTTGTTAACTAACTAACTAACTAACCATCACGCCATTTCCCCGAAGGGGTAGGCAGAGAGGATAGAACGCCACACCACTCTGTCCTGGCACACTTCTCTTGCTTCCTCCACATTCATACATCTCCTCATGCACGCACGTCGATTATTCCGACTTCTTACATGCCCACTTTCAAGCACTTGTTTTACTTGATCATGCCATGTCTTTCTCTCGGCCTTCCTCGACTTCTACATCCAGGCACAGTCGCATCATATATATTTTTTTAGATGTTCTTTCATCATCCATTCGCTCTACATGACCGAACCAACGTAAAAGACCTTTCTTAATTTTGTCGATAATGCTTATCTCAGCCTTGCATTCTGCTCTAATTTCAACATTAGTGCACCTATCATACATAGTTTTACCACACATTCGCCTGAGAGATCGCATTTCAACTGCATTCAATTTACTTTCATCCTTATTTTTCCAACTCCATGCTTCGCTTCCATACATAAGGGTTGGTACCAGAACTCCATTGTGCACTGCCAATTTAGCCTCTTTTGATAAGCACTTATTAGATACTACCGACTTTAAGGCACCATTAATTCTGTTACCGGCACTAACCCTCCTTTCAATGTCCTTGTCCATATTTCCATCCCTAGTGAACATGCTTCCCAGATATACAAATTCTTCCACTTGTTTCAAGCTATCGCCATTTACTACGATCTTACACTTAGTCATATTCACATTTCTTTCAAAAACCATCACATTCGACTTTTCCACATTCATTAATAGATCACTCTCCTTGCACACATCGTAACCTTTGTAACCAAGGACTGCAATTCTTCTTCGCTCTCAGCAAGAAGCACTGCGTCATCGGCGTACAAAAGGCAACTAACAATCATATACCACTCATTCTCGCGCCCACGCCCATATTTTTCAACTCTTTCATACATTTATCCATGTATATGTTAAACAACCATGGTGACATCACACATCCCTGTTTGACTATTTATTAAACCATGGTGACATCACACAACCTGTTTGACTCCTTTAGGGATGTCAAACCACGACGTGAATGACCCATTTACCCTTACACACGCTACACTGTCTTTGTACAAGGAAGCAATAGCGCGGACAAGGTTATCGTTCACTCCATACTCAGATAAGGCCATCCATAGCTTTATTCCTATCAACACGATCAAATGCTTTTTGCAAGTCAACAAAAGCGCAGAAAAGCTTCCGGTTTTTTGCCAAAAACTTCTCCGACAAATTGCGTAACGCAAATATTTGATCCATACATCCTCTGCCATTCATAAATCCACTCTGAACATCCCATATTTTATCCTTAGTCACATTTCTTACTCTCTCAATCAATATTCTTCCATACATTTTGCCAACAGCGCTTAAAAGACTGATAGCTCTGTAATTCCCGCACTCAACCTTGGAAACCTTTCAAACCTAAAGGCATAACCACAGCTCTCCTCCAATCAAGTGGAAGGCCTTACCACAAGTTCTCCTTGAGAATTAAGACTTAACGCAAAAGAGCTCTCCTCCAATCAAGTGGAGTGCTGTGCTCCCTTAGACACAAGTTAAAAAGTTTATGTAGCCATGTGAGAATTATTTTGCCACCCGACTTAATGAACCTTGCTGCAACACTATCATAGCCTTGCGCTTTACCATTCCGCATACATTTTGACAGCACTGATAATTTCTTTCATACTAATCGGGCTTTCTTCGTCATTTGCATTCAAACATGGCTCAGGTAATGTTGATACACCGCCCGAGTTACCAGTGTGTGATTCGTACACTTCCTCAAAGTTTTCCTTCCATCTGTCTTTTATACCAATCTCACTTGTTATCATTTTTCCATCCTTAGCCTTAACAACTGTCATACGTTTACTTTCACTACTATTTCGCGAGTTTTTCACCGCTTTCCAGAAAACTTTAATATTTTCGTGGAAATTATGGCTCTTCCTCTTTTCAATTTTCTCCTTCCTCTTCATTCAATTTTCTCTTTCGTTCACGCACAACTTTTCTTTTACGAACTTTCGTGTCCTTTCACCTTCTTTCTACCTATCGTTACAATTCACTTACACACTTTTGGCAAAAACATATTCACTTCGTATCCGTTTATTGACAGCAAGCAAATTTATCCACGCATCCTTCTTTTCTTTTACGAGTTTTTTGACTTCGTCGTCCCACCACGCGTCACCATTCTTTCTCCTATCGTTGTCACACCGCACACATTCTTTCGCCGCCTCACACATACTTGATTTCAAAACATTCCCCATATATTTTCAATACTCAAACATTCTACGTCTTCCTCGTTCAGTCTACGACTCACCGATCTTTCAAAATTATGTCTTTATGTCAGTATTTTGCAGTTTTTCAACTTTGACCCTAGATGGAGCCCTGCACTTTGCGTGTTTTGGACCGCCATCCCTTAAACAGAATCACCCTTGATACCACCAAGAAGTGATCTGATTCCATCTCAGCCCCTCTGTACAGTTACGGGTGTCAGCTCCCATGTATACATTCACTTCACAGTTACAGACTTCAATCCAGAGTCAATGATGACATAGTCGATAATGGATCTTTCATTACCTCTCTCTCCCATGTATACTGGTGGATTCCCTTATGGTCGAAGAACGTATTCGATACAAAGAGATTCCATTCCAGGCATACCTCAATCAGTCTTCTTCCATTATCATTTTCTTACATCTCCAAACATACCTAGGGCTGACTCTAGCCCCTCTCTTCTTACTCCCACCCATCCATTTAGGTCTCCAGCCAGAATTATTCTTTCGTTCTCTTTTTTTCCATTCAATACATTCATAAGGCTCGTCCAAAACTCATCCTTCTCGGACTCGCAGTCGGAGTTAACAGGAGCATATCCTATGATTACAAGTAATCTAGTTAGTCCGACTTTGAATCTGACACACATGAGTCTCTCATTTACAAATTCATATTCTTTCATACACTCTATCATTCTTGGCGATAGGAACGCGGCTACGCCCCGGCACGCTCTGTCCCATCGAACCACTCCCTTTCTGAGTATGGGAGGCCGGACCAGAGAACCAGAGTATCACCGTGCTCCATCGAACCACTCCCTTTCTTCCAGGTCTCAGTCACACACAACAGGTCCAGGCATTTCTTCTCCATTACTTCACAAAGTTCATTCATCTTATCTGACATACGTCCCCTTACATTCCATGTGGCAATTCTGCATTCTTGCGAATTCCTCCTCTGTGCGCCACCATTCCGGGAGAACTGACCTGATGGGTTGCGGGCCTCATCGAGGTCTTCATGTTTCATACTATTTTTATAAAAAATCCGGTATGTCCCCACAAGGGCTGTAATTATAATTTTTATTCTTCAGATAGAGTTGTTACGTATATTATTATGATCCATAAAAACAAAATAGAATAAAAAATACTTTTACAGAGATAATAATATTTTAATAATTGAGAACTTGTTGGCTTGGTATTTGTTTTTCTAAATATAAATAATGTGAATGTGTATTACACTTTTAGAAAAAAATCATGTAGGTCGATCAATCAATAGTGCAAAGTAATTCTGGAAAATGTTCTATTGTAATCGCTAGTAAAGTTATTTTTGCATATTAAATACAAAAAAACGTTGAGATGACGTGTTTACCAGAGGCGTGCAGCCCGGGATTAAAATAACAATGTTTTGAAAGGAGGTTTCATTTAATTTAGGCGGTGTCCTTAAATTCCCTTTTCATTTTTTTCTCTGATACTCTTGTATACTTTTGTAAATTTACGATACAGTTAAGTCCCCTTTAAGTGAGTATCCACTTTACACTTTAATACAAACCTATTTATAATGGATTATTGCATTGATAATCTCCAAAGTCTTAATAGGTAGGTACGGCATATTACGGCACGCCGCGCCCCGCGCCGTGGGCACGCCCCTGAATATTAATGGATGACCAACGATCTTCGATAATATGCAAATGCAAAAACTGATTACCAAAATAGTTAAATAACATCTGCGCAGGGCAGCTAAACCACAGTCTTGCGAAACATGCAGGTCGCAAAAGATACGCTAACTGGGGGAATGGGGAATGTTATATCATCAAGTGGCTACTTAACCCAGCCAATGACAGGTCAGAAGCCCTGGAAACGCCAAGATATCCATTCCCTTTCAAAATTCTCGTCACTTTTAAAATGCCAATTGTAATTTCAATGCCTGTATTTTAGAATGGGAATTTTTACAAAAAGTTGTAACCTTCATATCGTGCCATTTCTCCAAAGGGGTAGGCAGAGAGGATAGAACGCCACACCATTTTGTGCGGCACACTTTTTCCATGCTTCTTCCACATTCATATCTTATACACGCACGCGAATTTTTGATGGTATTTATTAGTCATTTAAGTATACCTAGGTACATAAAACATACTTTTAAATTGTACCTACTTGATCATTCCATGTCTTCCTCGGCCTTTCTACACCGACTACTCCACACTCGCATGATAATATTATTTTATCCGTTATTTCATCATTCATTCTCTCCACGAACGAACCGTCCCTACATTGTGCTATTATTTCGATATTTGCACCTATCATATTTGTACAAAAAAACTTTAGTTGTGTTGTTATCGTTTACGGACGATAATTTTACGTGATAACGTCATAAGAAAACATTGATGATAAATATATTACTTTTATGAATTTTTTTACTGAATTATCATTATTTTGCATAATACAAAGCAGGAGTTAATTGAAAAACTACAATTTTTTCTATAATTATCATTTTTTTTGCACTCATTAATTTTACTTTCACTTTGTAGCTTGGTGCTGCTGCTGTCTCCCTTCTACTCGGACGCATCGGCCGATGTAGTGGAAGAGAGATAGACGCGTCACAAACCGAACGCTTAGGCCGATCGTGCCTCTCTATCGCTTATTCCGCGCTCTCGCTTGCACACTCGGCTCAGGCGGAACGTGACAATGAGTCATGCTTTTTAATGTGTGCAGCCGGCGCGGCGTCCATCGATTTATTAGACGTTATCACGTCAAAATCTGTAGTTTTACATAATTGGCTCTTAAATCCAAATTTTTATATGAATGCAGAAAAATAAAAAGATAAATTACAAAACCATAGGTGCAGTTTGTCCGTAAATTAGATAATTAATAAGCAAGATGCAATTATGTAAAGTTTGGATTGTACATACAAAAGTCAGAAAATTTATAATCATCGTATCTCGGTTATTATTTGATTTGCAAACGGATCGCGCGGATGACCTTGTGATTTTTCGTTGTATTTTTCTGCATCACAGTTTTTTTTGTGCGCATGCCCAATAAAAATAAAATTTAAATATATTTTAAAGGCCCGCACTTGAGAATGTAGCAAAAACTTACCTACCACGATCACCTACGAGGATTGAATAATAATTATAGCCAATACAAGTAGTAGTTACCTAGTAGGCAACTCATCAAACAGCTAAAACCGGTATGCGGCAAAACGAACGTCTTCCAAAGTGTGGGTCGCAACATCATTTTGACGTGATAACGTCTAATAAATCGATGAACGCCGGCTGCACACACGAAAAAGCATGACTCATTGTCACGTTTCGCCTGAGCCGAGTGTGCAAGCGAGAGCGCGGAACAAGCGCTAGAGAGGCACGATCGGCCTAAGCGTTCGGTTTGTGACGCATCTATCTCTCTTCCACTCCATCGGTGTGGAGCCGTGCTCTTGACGTCCTCGCTTCAGGTACAGCTTCAGAATCTTCGTCGTTATCCACGTGCACGTCGTCAGAGCATAATTTAAGTAAACACATATTTGAATTAACGAGTGCAAAAAAATGTTAATTTATGGAAAAAAAATAATTTTCTGCTTTGTATTTTACAAAATAATGATAATTCAGTAATAATAATTGAATTCAATAAATTCATAAAAGAACGCTATTTTTCATCAATGTTTTCTTATGACGTTATCACGTAAAATTATCGTCCGTAAACCGACTTTACAGACAACCAAAAGTTTTTTTTAAAAGTGAGCGCGGTTCATGTAGCTTGAGAACTCTTGGGTTAAGGACAACATTTTTCATACACTCCTTATTTTATTGTTTTCTATAAACATACTGCATTAGTGAAGTGAACTCATCGCCAATCGGCCGCGCAAACGTTAAACTATTTCATAATAACACTGCTATTCATTTCAAAACTATATTTATATATTTAAAAACAACATAAAATTACAATATTAGTATGTAGCTGTGTGGTGAAGTTTCTTCGTGGTTCGTTGTGATTTAAATTAAGTTGAATAATGACGATTTTGTGAACTAATCAAGTTTCGTAGATTAATAACTGGTTTTATTGCTGGAATTACACTATCAGACAGTGGTATTTTTGACGTGATAACGTCTAATAAATCGATGAACGCCGGCTGCACACACGAAAAAGCATGACTCATTGTCACGTTCCGCCTGAGCCGAGTGTGCAAGCGAGAGCGCGGAACAAGCGATAGAGAGCCACGATCGGCCTAAGCGTTCGGTTTGTGACGCATCTATCTCTCTTCCACTCCATCGGCCGATGCGTCCGAGTAGAAGGGAGACAGCAGCAGCACACAAGCTACAAAGTGAAAGTAAAATTAACGTGTGCAAAAAAATGATAATTATAGAAAAAATTGTAATTTTCAATTAACTCCTGCTTTGTATTATGCAAAATAATGATAATTCAGTAATAATAATTCAATTCAATTCATAAAAGTATGCTATTTTTCATCAATGTTTTCTTATGACGTTATCACGTAAAATTATCGTCCGTAAACCGACTTTACATACAACCAAAAGTTTTTTTAAAATTAAAAATAGTTCTCGTAATTCTGTATTGAAAAATGTTGTTCAATAGGTTCATTTAAATAAATTATCATTTACTTCACACACTTTGTTTACTGTATACAAAACAAGATGGCAGTACTGTTTTCTTCAGCGTGGAACTAGTATGTTGTGATATTAGGCATAATAAATGAATAGAAAGTAGATTGTATTAATTTAAGTAGTAAAATAATGGAACCAATAAATATTTATGACCACGATGGAGATGGAGGAGTATGGAAACAATATTTGGCATCCATGTTAAGTAAGTAATAACAATTATTATCTAATATTTAAAAAAAATAGTGAAAATTATTATATCGGTGAATTTCACTACTACTACTACTACTTCCCCTTATCCGCACCCAACGATGCATAGGGCACTGCATCGGTACACCAAGTGCAGTGATTCTTGATCATTTTATTACATGAAGGTAAAAAAAAAATATTTGACCCAAAGTTTTCTAGAAAAGTTGATTTTTTTTTCGATTTTTTTTGCAAATTATTATCAAATATCATGTAGGTATTTACTCAAATGAATACTATCCATAAAGATAGCAAAGTTAAAAAACGAGTTTTAATAAGAATTCGAGCAATTTTACTTAATCTGCCATACTTATAAAAACTTTTGTGAGAAATTTTTTTTCCAAGCTCAGATACACACAATCGTCTCCAAATACGATGTAGATTCACTGGTTTCCCGCTTGTACATCGAGTTTTATTACACCATGTATAGGTACATTAAAGATTTCTGAATGTGGTTATTCGTGCAAAAGTCAAAACTCATCCTGAATCATTTGAAATATAAACATTTTGTAAAAGATTAAAAGGAATAAATAGCGAAGCATAAATAAAGACACTAAAAATGCAAAATCGAAAACGAACCATGCTAACTGAAGTCTGAAGGCCAAGTAGGACCGGTTTCGAACATACCTACTCGTATCATTAATCGCCGTTCTGACCTTAAGTAAATACTAGCAAGGTCATACACGAAAAAGTGCGGTCATTATTGTATAACATAATATGTTGTGATTAAACGCATTTTGTCCATACCCTGGGGGCGCGGGCGTAACACAGTTCGTATTTTCAAATTGCAGTATGCGATATCGCTAACTTCATTCGGTAATTTACGACAGAAGAAATTGTATGGCGTCAAAGCAAAAGCAATGAATGAAGATCGCGATATCGCATGTCCGGAACTATTGATATGTTACCGGCAATGAGTATGATTCAGGCAATGTATAACCTGGGGCGTCCAGGCAATGAACGAAATATTATTTATTTTCACGGTATAAAAGGCTAATAAATAAAGTTGTTTTGAAAAATAAAGATGACCAAAACAGTTATTTAATTTTGCATTATTTAATAAAATCCAGCCTACAATTTGACATCGCAACAGAGACGAGAAGTTTGGAAGGAAATATAAATATCTAGGCGTTTACAGGGCTTATGACCTGTCATTGGCTGGGTTAAGTGGCCACTTGATGTATTACAACATTCGTTCCACTGTGGATATCAAATACTAGGTAAAATGGGGAATGTTGTAATACATCAAGTGGCCACTTAACTTAGCCAATGACAGGTCATAAGCCCTGTAAACGCCCAGATATCCACATTCCCTTCCAAATTTCTCGTCTCTGTTGAGATGTCAAATTGTAATTATCCCGTTGAAATCCAGTTTTTGCCTACAAGTATTTGGACACACTCAAAATGTTGTTTATAAAAAGATATACACCGTGTCCCACGATGAGACCGCGAAACTCCGGAGGGTGATTGTTCATGGTATTCTGAGAAAAAAATCCTGTTAAAGTTTTTTGATCCGGGCATTTTTTAATAAATAAATTAAAAAAAAGTATTAATAAAAAGCGACTATGTAATACTGGCTTCTGTTTGAAATGCTAGCGGTGGCGGGGTGGCGCACAGTGGAACGAAAACGGGCCTCCCATAGACTTAGCGTCGCTCAAAAGTCAAGTACCTAATTTTGAAAAAAAAAAGATGCCCGCGTACTCCTTTACTAAATAACAATATTTTATGTCGAGGAACTTTTTTTGATAAAGCTATTATTTAATAAGTTATTTGCGATTTTATTTTTTTTATGTATGGAGATAAACAGTTTTTTTTATTTTATTCCTTATTCTGAAGCGTTCTTAAAAATTTGCTTTCTGTATCATAAAGTGCATCATATAAGCTATATTATCAGCAAAGCCTGAATCTCGGAAACCTTCGGAACATTGACATTTTTAACTTTAAAAATAAAAATAATATATATTTTATGCACGCACGTTATTAAAACAGTACTAACTTCAATGTTGATACCTCATTTTGAAAAAAAAAAGATGCCCGCGTATTTCTTTACTAAATAGCAATATTTTATGTCAAGTTACTTTTTTTGATAAAGCTATTATTTAATAAGTTATTTGCGATTTAATTTTTTTTATGTATGGAGATAAACAGTTTTTTTTTATTCCTTATTCTTAAGCGTTCTTAAAAAATTTGCTTTCTGTATCATAAAGTGCATCATATAAGCTATATTATCACTAAAGCCTGAATCTCGGAAACCTTCGGAACATTGATATTTTCCACTTTAAAAATAAAAATAATATATTTTATGCACGCACGTTATTAAAATAGTACTAACTTCAATGTTATGTCATTTCTTCCATACCACCTAACGAAGTGAAGAACTAAATGCGTTTTTTTATAAATGCAAGATACCCGCAACTTATTATTATTTCTCTGACAGACCCTAATTACTACGAAAGGGTTCAAGGCTAATGAGACATCTCATTATCTGCATTTTTGAATGAAACAATCATAGCATTGCACGTATAACTATCGCAATGAGAGTTAAGGCGAACACAGTACTCATGCAAATCCTTTATACAGCATGTTCAATATTTATTTTGAAAAATACATTTAAAAATTAAGTAACTGTATTAGAACGAAGTTCATTGGACCTACTATGTTGCAATGAAATTATATAAATAGACACTTATGTATTATGTATATTGGTATGTTAAATACCTATTTACCTGAGTAAGATATGGAATACCTATTACGTATTACAAAAGTATAAGTATTTATTAAATTTCTGCATTAACTCACTTTTTTCTTTTGTATGCTGATTTGGTTAATCATGAACTTTTTTTTAAAAATCTACATCCGCGCATTTTTTTTTGATGACTGCTGTTTCGCCCTGCTCACGCGTTGAAACAGCTGTCACTAAAAAAATGCACAATGTAATAAATCAGAATCTATCCGATTGAATTTTGTACCAAATTTGGGAAAATGAAGCACAAACAACCACAACAGAACTAACTAAATTATTATTTTATTTTCTTATTTATATCAAAAATACATTACATGTATTCTTCATGTGTTACAATAACTCGTTTTGGACCTTAAAATAATATATATTCACGCAAACACACAATAATTTTAAATTAAAAGATAAAATTTCATACATACATTTAATTGTACATATAATGTACGAAATCTGTTATGAAATTTGCTAGTTTTAAAGCATATTTAAAAAATTACGAAATTTTTATATAACACTTTGTACATTACCAAAAGCGAGACAGAAGCGCTTCTAAAAAACCCCAAAACAATGACGTGGTGCGTACAGATACTAACACAATCAAACCTTTGCATGCGTTGTTCTCCTTAATTTATCAGTTTCATAAAATATCTATATTTTGCGTAATCTTCCAAGTGGATTAGGCCTCCTGGGGACACCACTATATTAAAAAAACGCGCCTAGTTCTTTACCTCGTTATAGCTTATATACAATAGCTTATATGATGCACTTTATGATACAGAAAGCAAATTTTTAAGAACGCTTAATAATAAGGAATAAAATAAAAAAAAACTGTTCATCTCCATACATAAAAAAAAATAAAATCGCAAATAACTTATTAAATAATAGCTTTATCAAAAAAAAAGTAGCTTGACATAAAATATTGCTATTTAGTAAAGAAATACGCGGGCATCTTTTTTTTTTTCAAATTAGGTATCAACATTGAAGTTAGTACTGTTTTAATAACGTGCGTGCATAAAATATATTATTTTTATTTTTAAAGTTGAAAATGTCAATGTTCCGAAGGTTTCCGAGATTCAGGCTTTAGTGATAATATAGCTTATATGATGCACTTTATGATACAGTGTGCAAATTTTTAAGAACGCCTAAGAATATAGGAAATAAATAAAAAAAACTGTTTATCTCCATACATAAAAAAAATAAAATCGCAAATAACTTATTAAATAATAGCTTTATCAAAAAAAGTTACTTGATATAAAATATTGCTATTTAGTAAAGAAATACGCGGGCATCTTTTTTTTTTCAAAATTAGGTATCAACATTGAAGTTAGTACTATTTTAATAACGTGCGTGCATAAAATATATTATTTTTATTTTTAAAGTTGAAATGTCAATGTTTCGAAGGTTTCCGAGATTCAGGCTTTAGTGATAATATAGCTTATATGATGCACTTTATGATACAGTGTGCAAATTTTTAAGAACGCCTAAGAATAAGGAATAAAAAAAAAAAACTTTTCATCTCCATACATAAAAAAAATAAAATCGCAAATAACTTATTAAATAATAGCTTTATCAAAAAAAGTAGCGTGACATAAAATATTGCTATTTAGTAAAGAAATACGCGGGCATCTTTTTTTTTTCAAAATTAGGTATCAACATTGAAGTTAGTACTATTTTAATAACGTGCGTGCAAAAAAATATATTATTTTTATTTTTAAAGTTGAAAATGTCAATGTTCCCGAAGATTTCCGAGATTCAGGCTTTAGTGATAATATAGCTTATATGATGCACTTTATGATACAGTGTGCAAATTTTTAAGAACGCCTAAGAATAAGGAATATAAATTAAAAAACTGTTCATCTCCATACATAAAAAAAAATAAAATCGCAAATAAACTTATTAAATAATAGCTTTATCAAAAAAAGTTACTCGACATAAAAATATTGCTATTTAGTAAAGGGAGTACGCAAGCATCTTTTTTTTTTTCAAAATTAGGTACTTGACTTTTTGAGCGACGCTAAGTCTATGGGAGGCCCGTTTTTCGTTCCACTGTGTGGCGGTGGGCGGGGATGGAGTGGGGGTCCGCTCTGGTCACCGAACGCCTTGCCTTGTGCGGACATTCAAAATTCGAATTTCATATCTGAAATTGGTGCAGGTCACGTGGCGTGAGCCAGTTCAAAAATGGACGGTATTACACGCGTGAATTTTTATTCATATTTTAATCATTTTTTTAAGAAATTAGAATTGAGTTTTTTGAAAAATTTTATTAACATTTTTTTCTCAGAATATCATGAATAATCACCCTCTGGAGTTTCGCGGTCTCATCGTGGGAAACGGGTATATGTTAGCAAAAAACCAACAGATTTCATGACTTTCAGTGAGTGTATCTTCGTTCTGCTATGGCTGTGCGGTGGGTTGGATGTCTCCCTCCCTGCCAGGGCTGCGGTCCCTGGACTCGCCCCTGGGGGCTCCGCTGAGCCCCGCGGACGAGGCTCTGCTGGCGTCGCTGGTCTGCTGGGGGCCATCGCCGGCACTCCCATTTTTTGGGCCATAGCGGACAAGTTCGGCAGGAAGGTGGCGGGGCTGTGTAGCGCGGTGCCTTTTGTGGTGAGACCAATATAAATTTCTTAATGATGATTTTCGTCCACATACATATTATTGCAACTAGAGACATAACCCTAATCTGATAGCACAGCTAATAATATGGATATTATCCTTGGCTCTTCCCAACCGACTTTTTACTAGGGATGCTAGGATATCAGTCATTATGGAGGAGGAGGGACGTCCATTTGGGTGTTCATTCTTTCAGGTGACTGGTGGTCGCATACATAACTCAGAAATTCTGTTGGATGTAGGTCTGTTCGTACCTGATAACTATCTTCGACAAAGACAGCATCGATTGTTTTACCTGCCAATATGCAGAACCAACCTGCCAATGGTTATGCCTGTTGGTAGAGCAATCTTGTTACTTAAATCGCATCACCTCGGATGTCGACTTATTTCACAACTGTGGGTCTTCCGTTAGGAAAGCACTTTCTAACTTTAAATTTTTCTTTCTATACTTTTTTATATCATTATACTAACATAACTATCTATTGTCATGTATGATTTATTATTGTATTATATTTAGTATGATTTGTATTTAGAATAAATTGGATTTTTTCTGTAATGTTCTAAATAACTGAAATAAATAAATAAACCTCAAAGACTAGCGTTTAGCTCATAGGTTTCCAATCTTTCCTGGTTACCTCATCGCCTCTTTTACGAACAAGATATAAGATAAGTAGTAATATACTCCAAGAAAATGCGCGATTTCATGTGTGTCAACTGAAAATTCTCTAATACGTAATATTACCCACTACACTCCCTAGGATACACTGATGACCATCTCCACTTGCAGCTTTTTTTGAGTCCTGATGAACAACCCTCTATTTTAAAATGACTTGAACAACATTTGAGCAAATACTTAAAGCAATTTGCTGGCCGAAATATCTAGCAAGCGATTGCAAATATATATTGTAATAAGACCCGAAAACGTTAGAACCGTTAAAAAGCTTCTCTATGCTCTACTATGTATATCGAACATTCTGGATTAGCGCGGACTCGTTTACGGTGATCCAGATACGCGTACACTGAAACTTACAGTCAAACCTTCTTGTCAAATCTGATGATTGAATGATTCCAGATCTGCTGGGTACTCAAGCTATACGCAACATCCCTTCCTCCAATGCTGGCAGCCAGAGTGTTGGCCGAGTTGGTGGTACTGGCGCCATGTTGGTGTCCCCCCCTGTACGCTGCTGAGGTGTCCAGCACGAGATGCAGGGGCATCCTGGGATCCATTGCAGTCCTGGCCATCAACGCGGGGATACTGTTCGCCTTCATCGTGGGAGCTTATACGGAGTACAAGACTTTTATCTGGATTCTGCTGTCCATCCCTGTGGCGTATTTTCCTGTTCTTTATATGGATGCCTGAGACGCCGATTTATCTTGCCAAGCGGGGAAAATACGATGTAGGTATTTGAGTGATTTTACAATGCTCACACGGCTTACAGTATTGATCATTGCTAATTTGGTGATTGGATCATGTCACCTAGTATTCAACCTTTCCAGAAAGCTGGTACAGCAATAGCTTGGTTGAGAGGCATTCCTGAGAGCAGCCGAACAGTGGATGACGTTCTGGCACAAATCAAGAGGGACCTGACTCTAGCCACCAGAGCACTCTGCAACTCGCTAGTCTTAAAGAAATTAGTAAATTTATTCATTTATTTATTTATTTGTGCATAAATTTAGTCACGGCTTATCTGACCAGTTATCTAAATTCTTCTTTATCAAAACTCTATTTTGTTATCAAGAAAATAGCTTACCATACTTTTTTGATTCAAAAATTGTAGAGGTGGTTTCGAAAAATATTTGGCGGCATGCATAATTAAACCGTTGTTTTTTATAACATAAAATACCGTTTATTTAAAAAAAAGATGGTGTCTATTGTTAATATTTATTAAATCTACTATTTTGCGGATGATTCAAATTGATTTTCTGTAAAACAAATTCTGAAAAGAAATTATACCAAAGATAAAAAAAATAAAACTGAAGTAACAAAAATTAACGAATAGTAAAATCAAAGTAACACCAATGTTTTAATTGGTGAGTGACTTCATAAAAATATAAATCTTTTCCGAGTTGGAATAAAACGGTTAAGTAGATTTAATAATGACATTGATTTTACAATATTCATAGTCGTTCATTAAAAAAATGAGTCTCTGCATTATTTTAGACATAATCCTCTTCGTTCATATTCATTTCGCAATGTCTCATCCTATTCCGTTTTTCAGTTTTATACCCAGTGACGTTAAAAGCCTTCGGTGTCTGCTTCGTCCTGATCACCTTCCAGGGGTATATCGGCATGTACGCCATCATGAGCTACGCTTCCGTCATCTTCCAGGAGGCTGGGGGGTCCTTCTCAGCCAACACCTCCGCCATCATCCTCGCTGCCCAGCAGCTGGCAGGGTCCTACGCCTCCATCCTTCTTATCGAAAGGATCGGCAGAAAGGTAAGATACACGGAGTAACAAAACCCGCAGTACAACCCGAAAACTGGTGAATCTACATCATATTTGGAGTCGAATGCGTAATATGACTTTTCAATCTGAGCAGATTAAGTAAAATTACACAAATTCTTATTAGAACGCGGTTTTCTATTTTGTGTTCTTAATCATCATCATACCATATCCGCTCCCTATGTGGAGCATATGGAATCCACAAACTGCCTCCAGGCCAAGCGATCGCCCGCCAGCTCCCGTGCATCCTCCCAAGTCAAGTCCACGTCCCGCAAACTGCCGACGAATTGTCAATAGTGGACGACCAGGACGCCGAGAACCTGATGCCTTGTAAAATAGGCAAGCATGGTGGCGGCTCTCGGGAGGCATCCGTAGTATATGGCCTAGCCAGTCGAAACGCCTTCGCCGGATGACAGTAGATACCAAGGGTTGCCTCACCTCTGTGTTCCTGACAAAGTCAAACCACCGCACACCTAAAATTCTTCTAAGACACCTATTCTCAAAACTTAGAAGTCTGCTGTCTTGGGCCCATGTGCCACGATTCGCAGCCATAGAGGAGGACAGGTGTGATGCAGGAGTTATAAAGGCGGCATTTTGTTTTTAATAGATGGTATTAAATCTAAGAAATCATTTAACTTTTAATGTTCCAGATGCTGCTAACTCTGTCAGCCTCCATAGTGTCAGTGGGGATGACAAGTCTCGGCACATATCTGTATATGAAGGAGAATGGTAACGATGTCAGTTCGTTTGGTTGGGTCCCTGTAACCGCCTTGTCCCTCGCTGTGATGGTATTCTCTGTTGGTGTCGGGCCAGTTCCCTTCGTCATCACCTCCGAAGTCTTCATGGTTCAGGTAACGTCAAAAATTAACCATTACTTGTCGAGAATCTAACTAGGCAGGTCATGTCGCAAGGATGGAGGACATCCGACTAGCTAAGAGGCTCCTGATCCATGAACCAATGGGTCGAAAGAGTCTCGGAAGACCTATCATCCTACCATCCTTGGGCATTGGAACTGGAAGGAAGTAGCCGGAGATAGACGCTAGTGGAGACGTTTCTTGGAGGCGGCCAAGACCCTCAACGGGTTATAGCATAGGAGATTGGATTAGATTGTCGATTGTCCAAGTATTTAATTTATTTTCCAATTCAAGATTGTTATGCACGGTGGACATTACGGCTCCACAGTGCCGGACTCCCGAGAAGCACTAGTGGGCTGATAGGAAGAGAAGAGCGCACCGGAATTCCACTACACTAAGATAATTGGTATTGTGGCGTTCCAGATAAGCACCCTAAAAGCAAGTACTTATTATAAGTACTTGCCTACTTTGAATATTAAAATTACAAATAAAATCATGAATTATAAAACAAAAACAAATGTGCAGGATAGTTGCCCGGATGTGCGGATGTAGATCTACGCCGATAAAGAATGCTCCGTTAATTATAATAAAGAAGTACAGAAGGAAGTTAATACTCGATTTATTTTAACAGGGGAAACTAAACTAACACTTAATATTAAAACGATAAATACAATCAATGATTTCAGCGATAGAAGTTAAAGTGCACTAAAAATGATATTCACCAGTCAGATGCCGAATTAATACAAATCTTTTGGTCTGGTGAGAAAATGCTGAAAGCTTCGAAAGAACTAACTAGAAGGATTTGAATAGGTTTTTGTTTTATAATTCCATGATTTTATTTGTGATTTTAATATTTAAAGTAAGCAAGTACTTATAATAAGTACTTGCTTTTAGGGTGCTTATCTGGAACGCCACAGTATTACCGATATCAGGCATAAAGAAATTCTTACGTTATAGTTTAGCTCATTGCGGCTTTGAAGTGAAGCTTTTGGCTAAAGAGCTTTTCACAAATTTCATTCAAGATTGATCACCGCATTCGTCGTCTCTCAGTTCTACAGCTCCGTTGTAGAGATTGTGGGAGCATATGGAACCTACTGGTGTTTCGCCACCATAGCCGTGCTTGGAGCTCTTTTCACGTCTTCTGCGTTCCGGAAAACTAAGGAAAGAGGCTGAAGATATTCTGAGGTTCTTCTCGAAGGATTTCAGCTATCCTCGAAGGGAAATTGTGCCAAGGACCAAGAGAGTACCTTAATAAAAATATAACAACTAGGAAAATATGTATTAAGAAATTGAATTAAATTAATATCTTATTTTTACTTGTTTTCACTATATGAAAAACCCTTTTATAAGATCTTGCATCATTTGCAAATTTATTTAAAACAGAGCATTAAAAGTTTCTTTATACCGATACAACTCCTCACAAATGAACTAAATTCAAAAAAGCAATTTAGATTGAAGTCTCCAGTGATTACGAATTCAAAAAGATTCACAGTGGTGAGTTGAAGATTGCATTTAAATTTCAATTCCACTTCAGAGGATTAAGATATTACATTGCAAATGAACTTCAAACTAATATGAAAAACACAAAGATCAGATATGGATACGGGGTAAATGTTTTAATTAAGCATAAATACATATATTTTACAATTACGTATTAATTAAAATTAGTAAGAACACATTTTTACGATCAATCGGGAATTTATCAAAACATAGCTTAAAGAACTGCTACATTATTTTTTAACACCTTCATTTTTAATCTACATCAGATGATATATTTGGCCTTTATCTTTGACCAGTCCAGATTAAAATCAGTCGGTTTTCTATAAACTTAAACGCTAAACATTTGTGAATAACTCTGTAGATATATTGAAATTTAAAATACAGATCCAACAAAATAAACTAATGAGAATAATTCTGAAGCGTAACAGATATTAAAAATTAAGAAATGTTGAAAAGATCTTGGGTGGATATCCGTGAAAGAAGAGATTGATTTAAATACAATGGTGTTTATTCATAAAATGCCAAATGGTTTATTACCAGATTATTTTATAACAAGGTTCAGTTTAAACGCAACACCCGTGAGTATACCCCAGAATTAAAAATAATTTAAAGGCAATCAATAGATCTAAGACATGTACTCAGAACAGCATAATGTAACAAAGGATTCAAAAGGTATAATGAACTACCAGAGACTGTCAAAGAAATAAACGGATTAATGAAATGAATTCAGAAGCAACCTTGGTAAAATACTAATAAATATTTAGATGGAAAAAAAAGTAATATTTTAGCTGTAAGAATTTTTTTTAGCTAAATAAAAATGTACAAACAAACAAACATGATTTGTTCTGCATTTCTTATATAATATATTTCGATCAATCATTTTTTCACTATCAATTATTTTGCTTATGTTCCAACTGCGCCATTATGCTCTTCATAGATAGGCTAGCTTTTGGCTCTTATACTCTATATTTTAACTACTTCATCCTTCACTACCTGTTTGGATCTTGTACAATAACAGCTGCATTATTTTCTTCATCTCTTCTCTCCTTTGATCTTCCATCAAAGTGTTGCAGGATCTGTCCCAAGGACTTTCCCTTGGTTTCTGGCACCGCGATGCTGTGAATATGGACCCCACGAAGGCGATGGCAGAGAACCCCAGAAATATGCCTTCCGATCCAACAGCGTCCTCTGCCGCCTTATAGAACTGAGTTTGGACAAACTGAGTTACCCAGATCCACAAAGATAGGATAGTCATGGCTATACCACGAGCCTAGAAAAAAAAGGTTAAAATATATTTTTTGTTATATTGGACAGTTTGGTACAATATAGTTCCGATATAATCTGCAGTTGTGGACGTCAAGAACTCTGGGAAACCTACCACAAGTAAGGAGCAAACACATCAATTAGTATTTATTCCATACCAGTTTTTGACGTGATAACGTCTAATAAAAAAGCATGACTCATTGTCACGTTCCGCCTGATCGAGTGTGCAAGCGAGAGCGCGGAACAAGCGATAGAGAGGCACGATCGGTTAGTGACGCATCTATCTCTCTTCTACTCCATTGGCCACAAGCTACATTGTAAATAAATGTTAATAGCACATTGTTACTTGTTATTAATTTGTATAATTTAAGTAAACAAATATTTGAATTAACGAGTGCAATGTATTATACAAAATAATGATAATTCAGTAATAATAACTCAATTCAATTCATAAAAGTATGCTATTTTTCATAAATGTTTTCTTATGACGTTATCACGTAAAATTATCGTCCGTAAACCGACTTTTACAGACAGCCAAAAGTTTTTCTTTACAAAAGAGAAGTAAATTTAAAAAAACTTTATTTTAAATCAATATGGTATCGGAACTGCTCTAGTCCTAGTTAGTTTTGTTTCGGTGCTAGTCGAAGTTTGTTGACTATAAATTAAATCAAACTGAATTAACTCCTCACCTGTACCATAAATACTTCGTTGGCAATGACAAAAGGAACAGGACCCACTCTGTGGCATCCATGAATATTCCAATAGACAATGCCGTCACGGGGATCCAGCCGACTGACGTCATATCGTAGCCGTGGTTCTTGAAGAAGAAGTAGAGTCTAGTGTACCCATGCCAAACCCGAGGGTTGTAGCGGAGGTGATGAAGAGAAACTGCCAAAAGAAATAATAAAATACTTATGAATCACAATCTTGTACAACATTGATACTTCTTTCAGCAAAATTGATGTAACTGTTTTATAAACTACGGTTATTTTGAGTGTTGCCAAATCAGCCCCAAATTCTTGTAGACAAATACATTGTAGTCACCTTCAGGCGTTTCTTAGTAGTAGATATTTTTCGAAAACTCTCAGTATTTCAATAATACAATAGGATAACTTGATTTGTTTATGATTAACGATACATACAATTCTTATGAAAAAAGACAATTCTTCCAAAATTGTAAATATCAAACGTGAAGATGATCTACTACGGCTCGAAACATAAAATATACAATTTGTTTACAAATTTTTTTTTCTTTGAAAGCGATAAATCATTACGGATATTCTATCTATATAACCAATCGGAAAACGAAATAGAGAAGGAGAATGTTGTACTAACATATAGCAAATTTCGCAAAACCTTTTTTGAAATAATCAAAGCCTAAAAATATTGCAACAAAATATAATAAGATCAATAAATAAAAACTACGAAGAATTCATCATTATGATAGAGCAATAATTGGGCTACCTGGCTAAATATATATATATTGTGGAGATTTGAATATAGACAGTGTCTATTATTATTTTTCAGTATGTCTAAACATACTGAAAAATAAATACGAAGAGTTTCTTCTACATTACTCTTTTAAAGCAGCTGTAAACAAAGCAACAAGGAGAGACAAATATACGTGAGACCTGCATAGATCATTTAAGTCGAAAAATCATTTTACTGCTATGATAATTTATCAGTGATCCTTGACAGATCCTTTTACTATTGTGTTAAATGTGGAAATTTAAAGTAATAGTCCACCAAAATGTAATGTACCTAAAATGCGTACAAAAACCAACATCGAATATGAATATATTAAGAAAAGCTTAAATAGAGTCAAATGGTTTGACATTCTAAATCACGAAGAAACAAATGAAGCATGGAATTTCTTTACCTTCAACTCTTCAAGATAATCTACCAAAGTTTGTAAATGAATACTTCAACACGGGCGAGGCATTAAGAAAAAGATAAATAAATGGTAATATGTGAAATAAATAAATAAAATATCTCATCTTTTAAAATACTAAAGTATATATGATAAATTCTACTATTTTTACTTATTCGAACCCACCAGTGCATGACATAATGCATTGGTACACGAAGTGCAGTTGACTCTAATCATACTTGACTAGAACCCGTTTCAAACTATCGTTTAATTTGATTCCCTAGAACTCATCTTTGATTCCTCATTCCATTAAATCCAATAAATTCCCAAAGTGTCATTATTTTATCAGATGGCGTACTTTTCTGCCGAGTCGCTCCACGAGAAGGATGGAAGATAGGATCCGAAGAGCTGCAGAGAGCCGACCACGATGGACGCGCTGCTGGGGGGACATGGTGCTGCCTGGCCGTGGCGAAGATGTCGCTGACGAAGGAGAGCACCGCGAATATCCCCACGTAGCCCTGGACTGTCATGATGATGAAGCACATCACGAATGCTTTCAATGTGGGCTTGGATGTCACTAGAACAAAAATCAACAGGATTTATATTAAGTAACAAGAAGTAAGCTATCGAGCAAAGGTCTGCGACGTGGTAGAGCGAATTCCGGTCATATAGCCAGAATTACGGATAACAGATGGACGAAACGCGTTCTGATGTGGAAAACGAGAAACCAGAAGCCTCAAGGACGTCCACCGATGAGATGGGAGGACAACATCAGGAAGTCTGCTGAAAGACAGTGAATGAGGGCGGTGCAGGATCGAGGATAATAGAGCCAGCAGTGGACCTCAACGGGCTGAAGTGATGATGATAAAGCTATCGTTTTTCCAGCCTTCTTACTCGTATATTGTACATATTTTAATATTCCAGATTTTGGAGTGCATCCAACGTGTTCAAAGAAGGCAGGGTTCGTGGATTCACTGGATTGATAAGACATCGACTGGACTGATAAGACATCGACTGGACTGATAAGACATCGGGTGGCTGGAGCCAGGGAGAGTTTGATGTTGTCTGGGAATCAACTCATTGCTGAGACGTGTCGTTATCAAACACCGAGGTGAAATAAGGGATACACCGCTATCTTGGGTTCCTCCAGCGATAGTTTCTTCTTTTATCTATTATTTTGTTTTCTAATTTATTCTGATTACTATTTTAATATTGTTGTTTTACTATTACGTCTGAAATTATGTCTTTACTAACAAAAAATAGACTTATTTGTTGTCAATTCAAATATCAATTCAAAAGGGAACTCACCAAAGAACTTCCAATCAGATATTTTCTTTTGATCTGAATCATTTGGTTCTGTTTTAGTATTGGCTGGTTCCTTGCTAGAACTGGCATTAGAATCTAGAATAAATATAAGTAATTTATCTTCCATTCTTAAATACAACTATATGACTAGATAATCTGCATTTTTGTAGATGATCGTAAATTGTAGTTTACCATTTTCGTTTACACCTTTGCTGGAGTTTTTAGAAGCCAAGAGAATTTCTCTCTTGAGATTGGATAGAATTCCCTCGGTAACGGCATCATCAGTCGATATATTCCGCAGCCAAGATATAGACTTTGCTGCTTTCTGAAAGCAACATTATAATAAATAGTACCTGAGGTATCTGTGTTTTAAAAAACAGTTTTATGGTTTATTTGGCATAAATGGAAACGTTTTTTATATTTCAACAAAAAATTTCAAAATAAATAAAAATGGTCCCAGTGACCATTTTTATTTATTTTGGCGAATAATTAGATTTGAAGCAATAATTATTTCATAATTATTAAAAGTAATTTCAAGTCAATGAGCTCAATAGTCGCTATAACTTTTTCTTTATTAAATAATGATAATATGCAGGGTTAATATTTAGTCAGTTAACAAAAAAAACCTTAATTCAGTATCGTTCAATAAAAAAAAAAATGTACTTTTTATTTTTACGATTTATTATTTTTATTCCTAATATTTTTTTCAAATTACGCACACCTACTCACAGCTGGTCGACGGACGCTCCGCCTAGTTTTTGTTAATTGACTAAAAATTAACCCTGTGTATCATGAATGTAGAAGTACTCGAATAATATTGATACACTTGGCAAGAGAACCAAATTTATTACATCATTATTGCCATAATCAAAATCCAAACACCCTCACCTCATATTTTTTCTTTCTTCACTAAATACGGCGGCGTCTCCGGCATGAAGAAAAAAACTGACAAAAAATACAACAGGCAAGGAGAGCTGAATCCAAAGGACCGCGGTGTATGACAGGTACGCTCCTATGACGTAGGCGAAGAGAACTCCAGCGTTGAGGGCCAGTATTGGTATGGAACCAAGGGCTCCTCGTACCCTGACACTTCCAACTTCCAGGGAGTAGAGAGGAGCCACCAGGAGGCTCGCCCCTCCACCGGCTCCAGCCAGTATTCGGGCAGCGTAGAGAGTAGGCACAGATGTAGCTGTGATCTTCAAAGCCCAGCATAGCTTTAAAAAAGAAGTTAACAATAATTAAATTAAGTGGTAAACACAACTTATATAACTAACCATCACGTTTCTCACTTTCTGGCACACTTCCCTTGCTTCCTCCACATTCATACATCTTCTCATGCACGCACGTCGATTATCCGACTTCTTACATGCCCACTTGCAAGCACTTGTTTTACTTGATCATGCCATGTCTTTCTCGGCCTTCCTCGATTTCTACATCCAGGTACAGTCGCATAATATATTTTTTTAGCCGTTCCTTCATCATCCATTCGCTCTACATGACCGAACCATCGTAAAAGACCTTTCTTAATTTTGTCGATAATGCTTATCTCAACCTTGCACTCTGCTCTAATTTCGACATTTGTACACCTATCATACATAGTCTTACCACACAATTCGCCTGAGAGATCGAATTTAACTGCATTCAATCTTCATTCATCCTTCTTTTTCCAACACCACGCTTCACTACCTTACATAAGGGTTGGTACGAGAACTCCATTATGAACTGCCAATTTAGCCTCTTTTGATAAGCACTTATTAGATACTATACTATTGGACAGAACTTTATATATTAACCAGGATAACAGACGATAGATGGGCAAAGCGTGTTTTTTTAAATCACCTCAATTACCGGGAATCGAACCCGGAACCACCGTACCGTGAGTCCAGCGTCTTAGCCATTACGCTACGGAGGCAGCCGTGGGAGTAGTGATCTAGGAACACGAGGCCCCAAGGACTGCCAATGTTGGGTGGGTGGGTAGACGACATCAAGAGGTTTGCTGGTCTAGAAGAAGAATCTGTATAGGCCGTAGTGATAAGTGGTGATTATACAAAGAAATGTGCATTTCATGGCACTAAAATTGGCAGGATTACGGCATCCGGAATTTAGTTCTTTAAGGACACAAAATCTTGACAGAAATAGTAGAATTTACAGATAAATGAAAAAAAACCGTTTTTAAAAGGGGTTAGTGCCTGCTAGACATCCAACAGACTAAACACTTGATAAATGCGTTATTAAGTCTTATTCATAGCAAATAACTCGTACATTATTCTAAATATTCGGCATTGGGTTCTTCCCGATAGCATGAATATCCTTGAAAACGCTATAAACATTTAAAGTATATTTTTACAATTCCAACGATATAAAACACAATGATCAAAATTTTTGTTTTCATTTATAAATTTATGTTTTAAAAACACGAAATTACGAGTGACTTTTAACGCCCCCGTTATTGGCTAATGACGTCATATCCGTCAACCGTGGAAGGCGGGAAATTCATTCCGGAGTGAGCGCCCATATTGCTGTGACGTCAATGGATGGAGGGATTTTGCGAGCGATTTGAAAAAGCGCTATTTCAAACCGCGCTAAAAAATCATATGACAAAATAAAAAAAAAAAATTCCCTTGATATTGTAATTTTTCAATCATTTTTTTAAAATAAAAATAAAAAAATCGGAAAGAACCCAATTAATTCCAGATTAGCTTGCAACTTACTGCATATGGGATGGCCACCAGAAACCCTACCCACCAGCGCCCCATCCTGTCCACCAGGACCCCCGCAGCCAGGGAGCCCCCCGCGCCGCCCACGCAGAACAGCGAGGCCACCGCAGCCACCTCCTGCGCCGTCAGGGGGCGCCCAGGGGGGAGTCCGGTCCCTGCAGCTGGTCGAGAGATGGAGACACCCAGCCGATAGTAGAGCCATAGCAGAAACACACTCAGGCTAACTAGGAGAAACAGTAGAAAGATGAAAAAACGTTTTCGATGCAGATCTGCAGAGTTAGGACAAAACCATTAAAGCGTTCATTATTTATGCTCCCTACCGAGCAGGAAATAAACTGTTTACAGCATTGATTTATAATACACTTAGATCTGCCTTGCAGAGTAAATTATTTAGAAAAAGAAATGACACAAAGATTCCGCATCTCAAATACACTTACACGGGTCGACCTATCAGAGCCCTTCGACTGCCGGCAAGCATCCGCCCACACACCGCAAAAGGTGTGGGCTAAATATAGGGTTACAGTAACAGTATACAATACTAACCCGTTCCTTACGAGGAGCGTTCATGAATTTTACTATCCATCTAAAATGACTTTTTTTTCTTGTGGACGGGCTTTTTGCTATTATTTAAGAAGAAAACTTTCTTTGAATAATTATTATTTTAGGCTATGTATACAAATATAAATATACACTTACACGTGGAAAGTAACGCCATCTTTTTTCTTAATTTTATCCGTACGGTTTTTACACGGTTTCACTACACAGGAAGGCATTTCGGAATGTTTTCTGAACGTCCGACTCTGCCGGCGGTTAAAGAAATATTGAATACGCGGCTGGCGGAGTCGGAGGTTTTGACGGAGTTGAAGTGTCATTCATTTTTTGGGATCAGTTCAAATCTAAGTGTATTATAAATCAATGGAGTACAGCTTATACATGAGAACAAAAAAAACACACAGTTAGGAAATCAAAAATTCAAGCCACACTTAAAGTTCTCTTAGATTATTAACAGTACATTAACAGTCAAAGAATTATACGATATTATTGATATCTCAACAGAGACAGAGAAGCTCTGGAAACGAATGTGGGTTTATCTAGGCGTTTACAGGGCTTATGACCTGTCATTGGCTGGGTAAGTGGCCACTTGACGTAATTACAACATTCCCCATTCCGCCTGTCATCTGACAACCGTGTATGACAAATTTTTGAAACTTGTATATATCTAAGATGTACAGAACCATCCACTTGCGAGTTGTTTTTTCGACAGATTTGGAATATTTTTGATTATTCTTTCTCTATAGTGACATCTATTGAGAATATTGTTAAAGCATCAATAATATCTGATATCAGCCCAGCATGGGTATAATCCAGTAATTTGTCTACAAGTATTTGTATTCATTCAAAATGTTGTTCAAAAGAATTATACAATTATACAATCATTGTAAAGTTTGAAAACGAGAAAAAAAACAACGTCGGGCAACTTCAGCTCTTCTAACACACTCCGTTGCAACTACAACAACTAAATCATCCTTCAATACTTCATCAAACGCCAGTTCCTTGTGTCTACTGCCATGACTGTCATCTTCAGTCATATGAACGCCTAAATTTAATATTGGCGAACAAAATTACTCAAAGTGTCTACGAATATTCAACAAGAGCTAAAACAGCCAAACGATTAGTGAAACCTCGAGCACTCAACTACTATGGAAGCAGAACAGAAGAATGCATGGTACCAAGGCTATTCAACAAGCTTCCAGGTGAGATGAGAGGCGCCACTTACTAATCTTGTGCAAAGGAAAGCGTTGCTGAAAAAATGTCTCTTAAACAACCAAAGTTTCAAGGTTTAAATGAGTGTGTGAAGAAAGTGAAATTATTTAATATATTTACTTATACATTATGTGGATCGTATGAACGATTTTGATTCACTCATTTCATATTTTAAAACCTAAATTAAGTCTTACGTAAGTAAGACTTATATCAGTATGTAAATACTGATATAACAAGTAGTGTTAACTCGTGTATATAAAGTGCATATTTATAAAGTGTAAACTCGGTAGATAAAACGTGCCGAAAAACGAGTAAGAACTTGTTTGGCACGATCTATGTAGATTAAGTTTATTTTTTTTATATACTCGTTAATGATAATTTAAAAAAAAAAATAAAAAAAAAAAAACTTTTTATACGAGGAATTACCTATATAGACTTAAAAATTGGGTTCTTACCGATTATTTCTTTTTTATTTTAAAAAAATGATTGAAAAATTACAATATGAAGGGAATTTTTTTAAAATTTTTACGATGCCATGTAAATTTTTTAGCGCGGTTTAAAATAGCGCTTTTTCAAATCGCTCGCAAAATCCTCCATTTAGCGCGCATGCGGTGTGACGTTCACAGCAATATGGGCGCTCACTCCGGAATGAATTTCCCGCCTTCCACGGTTGACGGATATGACGTCATTAGCCAATAACGGGTGTTAAAAGTCACTCGTAATTTCGTGTTTTTAAAACATAAATTTATAAATGAAAACAAAATTTTTGATGATTGTGTTTTATATCGTTGGAATTGTAAAAATATACTTTGAATATTTATAGCGTTTTCAAGGATATTCATGTTATCGGGAAGAACCCTATTGTGATTGTTTTAATAAAAATGAATGCCAAATAAAAATTTAGTAAAACCACCGCGTAGTAGCCAATTAATAGTAATTATTGGTGCATAATTAATCACAGGGTCTTAGTTTTTCCTGCTTCTTAAGTTTATTGCCATAGTTCGCGTCATGTAAAAAGAACGCTGAAAGAAAGTGGAGGGGGTTTTTCAACAAGCTAAACCGCGATTTTAAGAATTGTTAGTGTGATAAAAATACGGATGAATTTACGATTATGTACGCGAACAAATGCTTTCATTTCAGTGGAGGGGGGTGTGTTAGAGCATGTGACCCACCCACCCCGCGTCCCAAATAAGACCGTTAATCGCCTAATGCGCCAATGCGCAGCTTGACCGCCATGCGCCAGCGTTCTTTTTAAATGACGCGACCTATATCTAAAATGATTATGAATTTCAATGAACCCGGTTTTCAGTTCAGCCTTGTGATATATTTGTATTGGATGAACCGTGGTGGATGATGGCCGTGTTTACTTTTCTTATTAGTTTTTTACAGCAGAGAAGATTTATGTCTGGAAGGTCACTATTACTGATGTGCCGGCAAAGAGAACATTTCACATTAAAGGTGACAAGCCCAAGAATAAACAGATCCGCGCAATAAAAAAAAATCCCTGAAAAAAAGAAAAAAGTTTTTGGTCTTAATAAATAAGATAATCACTTGCTGGCATAAAATTATAAATAGTCACCTTGACACAACGCTAATAAGCGAAATCGGTCTGCGTGCCAATTTACGACTGCGTAATCCAGACATTTTCAGAGTTGAGCGCTTTTCCTCCAATACAGGATATTGGTTACAATCCTCTCTCTCGTATGTGCAGAGAGTACAATGTAATACACAGGGGGACAGCACTGAAGGTACAGGTGGGACATCTTCGGAAGCTCCGTAGGTGGGTTCAAGAGAAGGTTGTCCTTTAAATATTTGTGATCACTTTTGCTTTTATATGTGTGTTATATTTACTTAAGCATTGTGTGTATGTCACATTTTCATCAACATTATGTTTTGGTCATTCGATTAAGCACGATGTGAACAATTTTAAAGGGCAATTGGTCTACCTAGTTATATTTTTATCTTTTTTTGTATTTATTTTAGTAATCTTTTTGTCTGTTATTTGTCCGTATTCCGTAAAAAATAAAAATAAAATAAAAAAGACATTCATTTTTAATAGCTTGTGAAGTAAATGTTAAATTAATAAAAACATTAATATTTTATTTTTAATGATTTACAAATGAGGTCGTTTACGGCACCTATAACAAATGAAACTAAATTCGCTTTCCTCCAATAACTTGTATATATTGGGACCAATAACTGGCAGTCAGAAATGTTCATTTTAGAAACATGTTTTTTTCAGCGACAAAAAGTTTTTTTTTCTTAAATTGCGAGGGCCAAGTTTATTCTTGGCTGTCACCCAATTTCTCGGTGTAAAAACATCAGTTGTTATCTTATCAAGCCAACATTGGTAGTTTATTTACTTAAGTAAATACATGATAAAGACATGGGAAGCAATTCATCTCTGACATGTTTGTGCGATTTGTTAGTTACCTTTATTTGTTAGAATCTTCTTGCTAAGTTATAGCATAATACATCTGTTCGGTAAGTATTTCTAAAAAAAAAATAAGGGAGTAAAACTACATAATATCAATATAACCGTTTGTACAAAACACAATTGTACAGCGGGGAAAAAGTGAATTACATATATTGTAGTCGATTTGAAGAATTTTTTTTTTGACCCATAGTTGCGTGCATTTTTCATTTAATCAAATAGTTTTAGGCTTCGATCTAATCAAACCTTTAATATTTAATGATGGTTTTATGAAAAGATAAAACAAAAACACGTACAGTTTTAATATGGTTTATTTTTGTCTATTTATAGTTTTTGACGTGATAACGTCTAATAAATCGATGAACGCCAGCTGCACACGCGAAAAAGCATGACTCATCTGAGCCGAGGGTGTGCAAGCGAGAGCGCGGAACAAGCGATAGAGAGCACGATCGGCCAAGCGTTCGGTTTGTGACGCATCTATCCTCTCTTCCACTCCATCAGCCGATGCGTAGCCCTTTATAGTAGAGGGAGACAGCAGCAGCAACACAAGCTACAAAGCGAGAGTGAAATTAAACGAGTGCAAAAAATGATAAATTTTTTGTTGGAAAAAATTTTAATTTTCAATTAACTCCTGCTTATGTATTATACAAAATAATGATAATTCAGTAAAAATAATTTCAATTAAATTAAATTCATAAAAGTATGCTATTTTTCATCAATGTTTTTCTTATGACGTTATCAAGTAAAATTATCGTCGTAAACCGACTTTACAGACAACCAAAAGTTTTTTTTAAATAAAAGCTAAAACATTTAAACCCATAATTTATCTTATCCTCTTCCCTATCCCTTTTCCTTCCTTGCTCTTTTCCATTTCCCGAGTCATATTTAATAAATATATTTACCTTGTAAATAATGCAATGTTAAAGCTTTGTCTTTTCACCAATACACGGTACAATAAAAATTATCACTAAATAACAAAGGGTTGGTTGGAAGATATTGCTTAAAAGCAATAAGCCCGCCCTTGTACTCTTGCTATGTAATTGTACATGACGTTTTAAATAAATAAATAAATAAAAAACGAAATGTCTGAAAAGGGCAGCTTAACTAGTTCGGTACACAACACTTAATTATTAAAAATTGATTGAATAATTAATATTTTTTAAATTACAAAGTTGCATTGTCGTTTGTCTGTAATTTTAATACATCAAGCAATGAAAATATGTTAATATGGAGTAGGTCGCATTAATTACACTTCGGGGGATAATGTTAGAATATAAAAGACAAATAATTGGAAAAATGTTTTTGATAATTATCTAATCATAAATTTACTAACAAAGCAAAAATAATACATTTTAAGGGTGAACGAAAAATGGAGAACTGGTGATTTTAATACATAATGGCTTCTTTTAAAACGATTGGTTGTAAACTTAACAACTTGCCGTGCTTTTTATGAGGAGACTAGTCTATTGCTAAATCCATGGATATGACAAGAATGTAGAAAAAGAGTCGAAGAGAGAAATTTATACAGTAGGTTAAGATAGGTTGGGAATCGATTTAATAGTAATGATAATACATGGAAAAAAATGAAGAGTAATATAAATATTAAATATTTAAAGTCTCGTTTTTATACACTTATACCTTAAATAAGTATTTCTTGTGTACCATAATTTATTGTAAGGTGTCCTTGGATATTAATACTAATTATCGCTTTATCTATCACAACTTCGGTTCCAACTGCACGCACTTCTTACTCGGAGAATTTACCGATTCATTCCATTCATTTTAACGATTTTTATAACTTAGATTCTCTTGTTAATTATAATCATTTTGCATTTTTAGTAGATTTTAAGTAATTAACTTTATTATTGTGATTCATTATAAATTGTTAAAAAACTGTAAGTACTTCTCATTTCTTTCTGTGTGCCTTACATCCTCTTTAGTATAGAGATTTATCATCTGTACCAGAAGTGAGAATCATTCTTACGAGGTGATCCTTGCGGAGCGTGAGACACGAGATAAATCTGTATCAATTAGTGACGTACGCTGATGGGTAGTCGAACCGACACAGCCCACCAACGTACCAACCACTAAAATAGCAACACCATTGTAAAAAAAACAATTTACTGAAGTGTTTTAAATGTAATCTAAAACATTATATTATTTACTCGACTATAAAAAAGTAATAAAATAAATAAATTAAGATAAGTATTTACTATGATGGCTTAGCAACAAAAAACTAATAATTTATTTTAAATAAAGTTACAGTCAGTATTTAGTCACGTGAAGTCTTATTAGATTGGTTAGCTAATTGCATCCATGAATAAAAAAATATCGGCTGTTAATTTTTCAACAGTTAGTAATCAATAAAAAGGCAATATTAAACAAGAGGATAGCGACTCAATCAGTAGCGACCTATGACAATGATCTGGCCCCGACACACTAGATAATCCGTGGGTATACATAATAGAATAGTTACATAATTAATACTAACTAACTGACCATCACGCTATAGGCAGAGAGGATAGAACGCCATACCACTCTGTCCTGACATACTTTTTCCTTTGCTTCCTCTACATTCATACATCTTCTCATGCACATACACAGACTTTTCACATGTCCACTTCCAAGTACTTGTCGCACTTGGTCATGACATGTCTTTTCTCGGCCTTTCTCGCTTCTACATCCAGGCACATTTGCATTTAAAGTTTTTTTAGCCTTTCTTTCATCACTCATTCGCTCCACATTGACCAAACAATCGTAAAAGCCCTTTCTTAATTTTGTCGATAGTGCTTATCTCAGCCTTATAATTAATACAATAGAATTCACAAAATTTAGAAATTTACACAGATCTATTTTTGCAGGCATTTTCAATAAATACACCACCTAGGTATTTGATTTGTCCAACTAAGAACACTAACCTTGTATTTGGAGAAGTCGGTTAATAATTTAGTTAAATAGGTCTATTAAATGTAAAGTAACTTTAATAATGTAAAGGAATATTTTTATGAGTTTAAATCACATTTTCAAGATGTGTAAAACGAAAGTATGAAAGCTGTCTGGAGATCGGATGTTTACTCGGTTGAAACAAAATGCCGCCTTTATAACTACTGCATCACACCTGTTCTCCTCTAAGGCTGCGAATCGTGGCACCTAACCAGGCCAAGATAGCAGACTTCTGAGTGCAGAGAATAGGTGTCTTAGAAGAATTTTAGGTGTGCGGTGGTTTGACTTTGTAAGGAACAACACAGAGGTGAGGCAACGGACACAGCAACCCTTGGTATCGACTGTCATCCGGCAAAGGCGTTTCGGCTGGCTAGGCCATATACTACGTATGCCTCCCGAGAGCCTTAACCATGCTTGCTTATTTTACAAGGCATCAGGTTCTCGGCGTCGTGGTCGTCATTGTTAATAAATTCGTCGGCAGTTTGCGTCAGAGCTGCGGGACGTGGACTTGACTTGGGAGGATGAACGGGAGCTGACGGCCGATCGCTTGGCCTGGAGGCAGTTTGTGGATTTCATATGCTCCACATAGGGAGCGGATATGGTATGGTACATAATATCACCGGAGCGGAATCTTTTTTGGTACCGAAAGGCTCGCCGCTTGGTAGGAAATATTTTTTAATGGGTCAGTTATTCGATGTTTTACAGACTTATAATTATTATCTTGACAAAATACTATATTACATGCGCTTTGTAGCTGCAAGACGAATTAGAGTCTGGCATATCTTGGTATTTAATAATTTGATCATCATTCAAATCATGACGCGAACTATTGTTGGAAAGCTGATATTTTAATGGTCCATGCGCTTTGTAGCTGCAAGACGAATTGAGAATTAGTAAAATCATGTTACCGTTGTTGAAACATTGGCTAGATTTTTTCATTTTTAAATGTATTGGGTCTAAATTAATTAAGTAGTAATATCAATGTACAGCGCCCTTGAGGTAATTTTTCATAAAAATGGCGCCATAGAAATTACCCAATTATTGTTATTAGTAGAAGTGAGTAAATACCTTGAAGCTCCCAATTTATTTTCCTAACTTATTTTTTGGACTAGAAAAATAAATTATAATCACACAGCCCACAAATATTTTCACTATAAAACCATTATTACACTGACTATGATATTAAAAATCACAATATTTTGGCCCCTACTTTGAGTTGGGTATTATTTTAAGACGCTGAAACGAGTCAATTTTTTAATTTGTTTCATTTTTAGAAGTTTGTTAAGTTAACTGTCAGACATTTGAGAGTGTGAAGTAATACTGATAAGTGTATTTATTCCGAGTCGTGGGAACACGAGCGACATCGACACTAGATCGTGTATGAGTTGTTTAGACTGTTAAGCAGAGTGACCACAATATAATCAAGTCGTTGGGACGCCAATTGCTTTAATTAAAAAGTTACAAAATTACAGCTGTTCATTTGGTGTCATAACTAAACACATAATAGTCCGCCTCGTGGTGCAGAGGTCAGTGCGTTAGGCGGAATTTTTATTATCATTGCGGAAAATTGATTCAGAAACTTTTATTTAATTATTGATATCCCAACAGAGACAGAGAAACTCTGGAAACGAATGTGGGTTATCTAGGCGTTTACAGGGCTTATGACCTGTCATTGGCTGGGTTTAGTGGCCACTTGATGTACTACAACATTTCCCGTTCCGCCCATCATCTGACAACCATTTATGACAATTTTTTTTAACTACTATATATATTGAATTTGTACAGAAGTTTCCACATTTGAGTTTGTTTTTCGTCAATTTTTATCATTTTTTCTCTCTAGTGAGATCTGTTGAAAATATTGTTAGGCATTTTTGGCAATCTATCTTTATTGGTAATCTATTGGAATGTTGTAGTACATCAAGTGGCCACTAAACCCAGCCAATGATAGGTCATAAGCCCTGTAAACGCCTAGATAACCCACATTCGTTCCCAGAGTTTCTCTGTCTCTGTTGGGATATCAATAATATCAGCCCAGCATGGGTATAATCGAGTAATTTGTGTACAAGTATTTGTATACGTTCAAAATGTTTTTATTTAATTGTTTTTTTCACATAAAAATATTTCGTATGATACCTTGAACTGGCGCTGAAGCGTAAGGCTGATCATTTTGTCTCCGTGTTATAATAATAATAACGTTTTTTTTTGGAAAGCAACCTTCAGGTGGTGAGTGCAAGCCTCTAAAGTTTATATACAAAAAAAGAGAAATTACAATTTAAAAAAATGCAAAATAACATAGTAAGGTAATAATGATTTACTTATAAAATATAACAAAGAAGTGACTAACTAACTAACTAACCATCACGCTATTTTCCCAAAGGAGGAGGCAGAGAGGATAGAACGCCACACCACTCTGTCCTGGCACACTTCATTTGCTTCCTCCACATTCATGCATTTTCTCATGCACGCACGTCGATTATTTCGACTTTTCACATGACCACTATCAAGTATTTGTTGTACTTGATAATGCCATGTCTCTCTCGGCCTTCCTCGACTTCTACAACCAGACACACTCGCATCGTAAATCATTTTAGCCGTTCTTTCACATTCGTTCGCTCCACATGACCGAACCATCGCAAAAAACATTTCTTAATTTTGTCGATAATGTTTATCTCAGCCTTGCATTCTGCTCTAATTTCGACATTAGGGCACCTGTCATACATGTTTTTTCCACACGTTCGCCTGAGAGATCAATACCTACATAGCATAATGAAAAAAGGTATTAAATTTATTTATTGAAAAGTAATAGGCTTATTAATTATTATGTTATTTTATGATAAGATTCTAAAAAATACCTGTTTTTCTGCAAGAGTAATAATTATAAATAAAAGGAAATAAAAATTACAAACAATTTTTGAAATTACATTGAACTTTTTCTACCCATGTCTAATGTGAAAGAGTTTAAATTTATTAATTTATTTTATTGTTTTTACGCCCATAGGGCTTTTACATAGAAATTTTTAAATGATTACACAGTAGTTAGCTATTCATTTCCGCCAGAGATTAATTTTTAAAAAAACATGCGTGTATGCTACATGATTTTTTTTATTTTAAAATATAATACAGTTCCAAGGTATTTGAAATTAATGGTGACCCATTTATTATCGTCATAGTGTAATATTTGTTTTGTTAACATTATGGATATTGAATCTCTAAATTATCGCATATTTTGCCATTAAAGAGTTATATCTACCTCTGTAACTCTTTATTTTGCAAACTATTTATTCTCTTATTTATGAGGGTATTTACACATTATACAGGGTGTAACAGATCTCGACGTACAAGCGGAAAACTGGTGAATCTACATCGTATTTGGAGACAATTGTGTAATATGACTTTTAATTCTGAGCTTAAAAAAAATTTCTTCTCACAAATTTTTTATAAGTATGGCAGATTAAGTAAAATTGCTCAAATTCTTATTAAAACGCGTTTTTTAATTTTGTTTTATTTATGGATAATATTAATTTGACTAAATACATGATATTTAATAACAATTTTGCAAACAAAAATAAAAAAAAAAAATTTACTGCGTACTCAATTTTCTTGAAAACTAAGGGTCAAATAAAAAAAAAAATTCTACAAAATCGACTCAAAATATTATGTAGATTCACTGGTTTCCCGCATGTACACCGAGTTTTGTTACACCCTGTATAGTAGAGTACTTTTAAAAATTTGAGACTTTATTTTGATATACAGGGTGACACAGAATAACGGGGAAGTTTTTAAACAATCCAATAAAAACATTTCAAACATTTACTATTCATAGTACCAAATTGAAATCTTAAAACTAGCCAATAAAAAACATAAGTGAATAAAATATATATATATAAAATATATATATAGGTATATATTTAAAAATACGTCATAATTAATTAATTAATTTTTTTTCAATAATATTTTTTTTAACCTCATACCCGTCTTGAGTTTAAATTAAGGAAAAAAATACTAATTTTTAGTCGAAATGAAAACAAAAATTATCTACTTCCAACCTAAGTAGTTAATAAGGAGAGTCATATCGTCTATAAATTAAATAAAGGTTAAGTATTTACCATTCTTGGTGCAATATCCAGTTCCAAATATACGTCGCACTTTTTGCGCGTACCTATTAATTCAATATTTTCCAGCGATGTGATAGTGTGATACTGGCTTAGACGCGCGCATGCGCAGTTTCAAAAATGAGTTTGACGTTTTCTGGACCATTGCAACTTTTGTAAACAATATGCTACAACTCATAAACTGAGCATGGATCATAAATATCTCATGGATTCTTTATAAATATGTTTATTTTAAGTAAAAACTTTATCACACACGTTTTAAAATTACTGACGCACTTTGGATGTGATTATTTAAGGCATTTTTTGAATAAAACACTGTTGAAATGTGCACTGTTCGACGACTATTGATTACTCTCGCATCTTGCCTGTTGACAGTCAGCGTGCTTAAATTAGAACTGAATAATAATTTGGTAGTGCGGCACGCCTCGATAATAACACCTAATAGAAAAATAGTCGTAATATCGATTATCGAATGGAATAAAACATCATCTGTATTTTAGTCATTTGAGGATTCTAGGCTAATGTTTTCTTCTATAATTCAATTTAGTAGATACGGGGTAAATTAAATAATTTTAAAGTATGCATATATAACCTTTGCGCCTTCTGGTGTGGCAATCGCACTAACAGGACATGCTCCTAAAGTTATGCAATATGCATAGCATTTATTCTATTTTATTTAGGCACCCTCAACAGGCCAGGAGGCCCCATTACAGAGGAAAATAACGTCACGTACAAGCAGGTAATTTTATGTGAAAGACATTGTCATAAATTAATATTTCATATTGACCCCATCAGTAATCGAACCCGATACATCATGCATAGTAGCCACCATGAGGCGGACACAATTATTATTGTATGCGGAATAATTATGCACAATTGATCAAGATTCGGTGTACTTGGTATAACAATGCAGTGCACCATTGGGTGCGGATAAGGGAAAGTAGTAGTAGTATAATTTTCAAGCCAAAAGAGTGTCTCAATAAACAGATTGCCTAAACTGCTTAACAATCTTCTCAACAGATGCCACCAGTGAGAAAATCACTTGTAATGTGAAATTACGAACGCGAGTTCAATATATACAAGTTTCAAATATTTGTCATATATGGTTATCATCATTTTTATTTTCGATCCAACCAAGCCTTAATGAACCAAAAGCATACATAGAACATCAACCTTTGTTTATTACTGTAAGATAGGTGAGTAGATAATAATTTAATATACCTAAATGGATACATTTGCAATGAATTAGCATTTTTGCAGTTTTTGTGAAAAATCTTACATTTTAATTTTCCTATTCGTCAAAAGATGTCAGCGCTTGATTTATACCAAAATTTAATACTGATTTAATACTGGTCCACGTCCCGCAGCCCTGACGCAAACTGCCGACGGATTGTCAACAGTGGACGTCCAGGACGTCCCAGGACGTTGTTTTTACCGTTTTGGTACACCAAGTGCAAGGAATATTGATTATTTCTTACATGAAGACAAGATGATCAGTCGTACGTCCCAAGTATTACATATTTAATTTAATTTAAATAAACATTTCATATTGACTCCCATCGGGGATCGAACCCGCGATCTCATGCATGACAGCCCAAAACGCCCTACCGCTACACCGCGAGGCGGAGTATATAAATACTTAAAGCATTTGCATAGTTTCGCTATTTTTTATGTTCAATATATAAAAAATATTTGCTATCTTGTAAGATCTTACAATCTTAGAGCCGAGACAGTGATATAGGGCAATGAAAGCATTTTTGGTCGCGTATTTAACCTTCTTTTCTTCCGCTTTTTCCAGTTTAAAACTGAATCTATTAAATTTCGCGGATTAGCTTTAAGAAATCGGTAGAGTTGTGCTGGACTGAAAAAAAGACTCAAATAGTCTTAAAAACAGTCTAGGGGAAAGGGTGGGGCTTTCACTGTATCTTTTAAGATAAAAATGGAAATTAAAATTTCATATGTTAGTAGAAACAGTTTAAGAAGTACATCAAATAGATATAAATATCATTATTATTGTATTTTTCAGAAAAGAACTCTATGTAAAGATAATTTTAACTAACTTAAAAATCTCTTTCGATGTCATGAAACGAATTATAATTGTCTACACTTTTTAGACATACTAACTTATCTGAAATTATTATTAGTAAAATAAACATACGTTTGGTTATCTTTGTGTTAATATTGTTATAGATTTTAGATAATACTTAAAATAGCAAAGATGATAATTGCTACTGAAAGCTGTTTGTTAACACTAAAAATTTCACAATTTTTAATTAAAAAAAAAAACAATTTAACAAATCAAAATAAAAATTTCAAAAATCGCAATTGAGGCCATTTGAAGCAAAGTTAGAATTTTCCGTTTCCACTAAAGCCCACTTTACACTGGACAGAAAACTATACAGTTTCTTGTGCAGTTTGCAAACTGTCCCGTATAAAGCGAAAACTGTCTGGAATATTGACTGGTCGGCACGACGTTAAGCTGACCAAACATCATCATCATCATCATACCATATCCGCTCCCTATGTGGAGCCTATGGAATCCACAGACTGCCTCCAGGCTAAGCGATCGGCCGCCAGCTCCCGTGCATCCTCCCAAGTCAAGTCCACGTCCGGCAGCTCTGACGCAAACTGCCGACGAATTGTCAACAGTGGACGACCAGGACGCCGAGAACCCGATAGACAGCTGACCAGAGAGTTAATGTTATTTATGTAAACGTTTAAGTATATGTTAATATATTGAATGCTTTTAAAAACATAAAAAACAAATAACATATTTACATTATTTGTTATAAATACAATTTCCTGCCGCAAACATACGATAATAACTTACGATCGCGCCTTAAAAATACACATATTTAGCGTGTCCTTAGACAGACTGCACAGTTTTCTGAACAAGAAACTGTACAGTTTTGTGTCCCGTGTTAAGTTAGCATAAGGCTCATAATCGCCTATCCTTTGGGAGAGCTTCAACTTTCAAGCTTCAGCTTTGGGAGAGCTTCCCAAGCTGTCTCTTCTTCACGTCTGCAGGATCCTCGCCTTGGTAGATCGTCGATCCAGCCTGGCAAATGGATCTTCTGGAGGGATCTAGTGATGTCCATAGACTCTACATAGGAGCGAACGCGATGAAAGAAGATTAATAAGAAGCCGTTTTTAAAACAAGAGCAATGTAATACTCGTAACTGTCATTCCACGGTTATAATGCAAATGACAACACTGTTTATTTTGCTGAAATCTTTGTCTGGTGAATGACGTTATGAGTTGTACGTAAGGTTAAGGATAATAATTATAATTTATTTCTAAATTTACAGCTGTCTAAATCGGAGAGAACTGCGTAAATCAAAATTAAGCTTTTTGTTTAATATGCTGGAGTAACTTTACTTTTGTAATGGAAAAGTTATCGGTGATAGACTAACACCACATTTAGAATTTATCGTTTATGTATATATATGTGTATATTTAGACAATGTTTATTAAACTCATGTCATATATCAAAAGAAAGAAGTTTGTACGGCTTGAAACTAAATAAACTCTGGTACATTTTTATTTATTTTAACTGAGTTAAATAATGCGAGAACAAAACTGAAATTGCTTGGTACATTTATGCACTGTACAAAAACGCGCTAAAATTTCTGCAAAAACACATTTCTTTAATTATTTTACAGATCATTTAGGGATGTAAGTAATTTAATTATAAATGTACGTAATTTCATTATAAATGTAAGTTATTTCATTATTAATGTAAGTAAGAGCATTATTAATGTAAATAATTTCATAATTTCATTTTTATATCTCTACAGAAATCTCTTTAAAAAAATGACAACAGATTACAATTATTTATTTATTTTGTAAAATATATTAATATCCAAAATGTTGAGTCCAGTATCTTAGCCACTACACTATCCGGACCACTTTCATTATTAGAAAATTTTTATTTTATTATTTTGAACATGGAATTAAACATTAGTTCCTGCGAATTACTCAATTATTTTACTTTCGGGACTGCCTTCAAGTAGTCGGAAATAACCTTGCCAGAAAGCAGGAAGCAAGTTATGCTGGAATGGGATTCGAACCTACAGTTTACCAATCCGGAATCGACGACAATATTTGTCAATTTTCCGAAGAATCTGGACAGATCAGATACCTCACAACAGTTTCAAGGATACAATCCTTTGTATCCTTATCACTCTTAGAGATAATTTTAATGTTTGTCGATATTATTTAAATAGAACCTTCGGCGTATTGATTTTTTAACTGTTATCAGGTTGGGTTGGAGCGCCCTTGAAAATACATAAAATAATAATCATAAATTTATCGCTGCTAATTTAATGACTTTTCTAACAACCCTGATCCATGTGACATATTGATTAGATCCTTATCAGATTGCTATTAGGTGTACCTTTTAGTGAAACCATATCAATCATTACTTTACAGTCACTTTATTTAGTTCTAACAAGGATATTGACTATCATTCTTGAAGTTCTGTTCTGTTATTAGACGTCTATCCACGTTTTGTCGCATTCTGTTTATATCACGCATCTTGCGCGTTATTTCCGGTCAGCTGTCAGTTTATCGCGTTGAACTGTCACTTGACGCGAATGTCAAACTTGCGTAACAAGTTTACACATGTCACTTTTAAATTTGTGGCTTTACAGTAGATTAAAAGGACTTTAAAGGTCTCTGCATCCCCCATTACATCAAAGAACAGCCAACTTTTAGAGAAGCAAGTCCGTTAAATAGATTTTTGTTGTTTGTATTGTATCTTTTTTATTTAGCTATAAAAAAACAGTTTGATACAGCTAGTAATTACAATATCATTATTTCTAAACATTTGACTATAAACTACTTTTGATTTTTACACTACACTATACTTATTTAAAACATATATTTTACACATTTTTTAAACTAAATTTAAACTCTTCGCACATTTAACTTCATCTGGAAATTTTTCGTATTCCTTTAGTCCTTTGTAAAATAAACTGTTTTGTGTTCCCGCTAATCTATACTTTGGGAGACGAAAGTTTCTTCGATTCCTAGTCTCATAGTTATGACTGTTTTGGTTGTAGCTTAAACTTTTGTTCAAATATCCGGGGAGCATTTTGTTTTTTACTAAAAATAAAAATTAGTACATTATTTTATTTTTATTTTAAATAGCTTTATTTATAAAAAAATAAGCACATAATACATTTTATAACAGTAATTATACAACAATGATATATATTATACTAAGCTTACTCCACCTAAAAGAGAAGAACTCGTGGTTAGGCGGAAGAGTATTTAAAATTAAATTGCTTTTTTATTTTATTTTTTTTATTTTTATTTTTTTATTATTTTTAAATTAATATAACATAATGCAATAAAACATAATATAACATAATTAACATAATGCAAGACATGTAAGAGGACATTATACATTATTCTTTGCTTTACGGTCATCATTTCAAGTTTTTTTTTGCATAATGGCAATTCCAGTTCGTCTATGGCATCTTAAAATAGTTCTCATTCCTTTGTTTTGTATAATTTGTAAGTTTCTCAGTTCTTTTTTGTTACATAGAAATATCACACTAGAGCAATAATTGAAATGTGAAGCCACTATATAATTGTAAACCATTTTACTTATTTACATTTGACATTATTTTCAGACTTATTTTTGAGATTCTAACTGAATTATATCATCTTCTAGGAAACGTCTGAAGATGACTCTTCAAGTTGTTATGCTTATAACTTTTACCAGCTAATTTTTATAAACGACATTGTATATAATTGGAATAACATAAATTACAATTGTCAGAGATGTCTATTGTAATTTTTGAAATCCAGTTTTTGTCTACAGGTATTTGGACACACTCAACATGTTGTTTGTGATTATTAGGTATCAAAAACGAAAAAAGATAACCTAAAATCAGAGACATGTGAAGTTAACTAGGCAAGAAAGAGAACTGTCAAAAATTTATGTTCCATTTGTATTTTGCAGTGAAACAAAGACAACTATATCTATCTTCCACTATCTAATACATTTTAATCATTCTGTTTCCCTTTAACACGTTGAAATTGAGACAATTGTCTTAATCTGGACATGAAAAGGGACGGAAAAAAATAGATTATCTACGAAAATTAATATCATTATCCAAAATAATTTATTTATTAATACACTTAGATATGAACTGAACCCAAAAAATGAATGACACTTCAACTCCGCCAAAACCTCCAACTCCGCCATACGCGTGTTTAGTATTTCTTTAACCGCCGGCCGAGTCGGACGTCCAGAAAACAATCCAAAATGCCTTCCTGTGTCGTGAAACCGTGTAAAAACCGTACGGGTAAAATTAACAAAAAAGATAGTGTAATTTTCCACATGTAAATGTTTTTTTATATTTGTTTACATAGCCTTAAATAATTAATATTCAAAGAAGTTTTCTTTCTAAATAATTGCGAACAGCGCGTACACAAGAAAAAAAAGTCATTTTAGATGGATCGTAAAATTCATGAACGCTCCTCATAAGAAACGGGTTAGTATTGTATACTGTTACTGCAACCCTATATATAGCCCATACCTTTTGCGGTGTGTGGGCGGATGCTTGCCGACAGTCGAAGGGCTCTGATAGGTCGACCCGTGTAAGTGTATTGGTAAGAATTAAAGGTGCGGAATCTTCGTGTCATTACTTTTTTTAAATAATTTACTCTGCAAGGCAGATTTAGGTGTATTAATAAATCAATGCCTAAAATAGACAATTTATTGTGTTTACCACAAATTTACATCAGACAGATAAACTTCACAACTTACACAATTTATTTATAACAATCGGTACTTAAGTAATTTTTCTCCGCTTTATCACCACGTGTTCATAACATTTTATTTATTGCAAACAAATATAGATGCCTGCATATATTATGTACTACGATTAATTTGAAATTATTCACATAGAAACTTATCTTTCGGGAGCAATATTTAACTTTACCTAATATGAAACCGTGTATTAAACATTCAGTGTACTATGGAGTTCCTTACTGTAGATACCACTCGTAGAAAAGAGTTTTAAAATATTTAAAAAAATCTTATAAATAATGATAAAAAATTCATAAAAAATTACCATAAGTTACAAATCCCGGTGCGTTTAAATAACTGTTTTTCATTAGATTACTTGTACGATTTATTTCATAGTTGTTTAATTCGTTCAAACTGACTAATTTTTTTGCTCTCTTTTTATACTGTCACGCTTTGATACACTATCGTAGATTTTTTACGCTTTTTAATTGTTAATAATTATATCAAAATGGAAGCTTTAGAGAGTGTGCCTAGTACGAGGAACCAGTATTTAGCGGCTATAGCAAGTGAGTATTCCTTGACGTTATTGCTTAAGTATATGTATACTATTATGACTAGCTGTAACTTACTGATAACCTGATGAATGTATTATTCTGAACTCTAATCGATATTGTTAAAGAGACTCATTTGAGATTCAGGTGTCTTCAGGATTCTATTCGATTTACTAACTAACTAACTAACCATCACGCCATTTCCCCGAAGGGGTAGGCAGAGAGGATAGAACGCCACACCACTCTGTCCTGGCATACTTCTCTTGCTTCCTCCACATTCATACATCTTCTCATGCACGCACGTCGATTATTCCGACTTCTTACATGCCCACTTTCAAGCACTTGTTTTAGTTGATCATGCCATGTCTTTCTCGGCCTTCCTCGACTTCTACATCCAGGCACAGTCGCATCATATATTTTTTTTAGCCGTTCTTTCATCATCCATTCGCTCTACATGACCGAACCAACGTAAAAGACCTTTCTTAATTTTGTCGATACTGCTTATCTTAGCCTTGCATTCTGCTCTAATTTCAACATTAGTGCACCTATCATACATAGTTTTACCACACATTCGCCTGAGAGATCGCATTTCAACTGCATTCGATTTATTTAAATAGAAATATAATAAAAGCATTTGATTACTAAATAAAAACTGTCTTCTTCAGATCAGTTTCAATACACCACGCTTTTTTTCCTTAAGATGTTTTTGGATAAAACGCCTCTGGAATGGAAAGAGAATGGACTGTCCTTGCACATTTCCCTTGCTTTCCTCCACATTCATACATCCTCTCATGCACGCACGCCGATTACTCCGACTTTTCACACGACCACTTTCAAGTACTTGTTGTATAATTTTATGATCATATCACGTCTTTATCTGCCTTCTTCAACTTCTACATCCAGGCACACCCGCATCGTAAATCCTTATAAAACCGTTTTTTCATCATTCATTTGCTTCATACGACCGAACCATCGTAAAAACTCTTTCTTAATTTTGTGCTTGTGCACCTTTCTCGACTTATGCCCACTTTATATGAGACAGTTTCTTGTTCAGAAAACTACACAGTTTTTTGTTCAGAAAACTGTGCAGTCTGTCAAACTTCTGTCAAAAGACACGCTAAATATGTGTATTTTTGAAACGCGATTGTAAGTTATTATCGTACGTTTGCTCTCAGGAAATTGTATATTTAGCTAATTATGTATATATGTTTATTGTTTTTTTTACGTATTTAAAAGCATACAATAAAACCAATGTCTATTTAAACGTTTACATAAAAAACATTGACTGTCATGTCAGCTTAAATCTGACACTAGCACACAGTTTTTCATGCAGTTTTACCTTTATACGGGACCGTTTTCAGACTGCACAGAAAACTGTGTAGTAAACTGCGCCATATAAAGATAGCTTTAGAAGACCTTTCTAACACATTTAACTTTTTTTTTTCGATTCCAGTGAACATAATAGTGTTCTGCCATGGCTGCTCCATCGGTTGGGTGTCTCCATCTCTTCCCATCCTGTCTGGGGCCTCGTCTCCTCTGGATGTTCCGCTGACTCCGAGTCAGGCCTCCCTGGTAGCCTCTCTCATCTGCGTGGGGGCCATACCCTTCACTCCGCTGTTCGGGTGGATTGCAGACAGATTTGGGAGAAAAGTAGCCGGCATCGCCACAGCATTCCCTTACTTGGTAAGATAACTGGTGTCCTTATCTCTTCCTATCTTGTGTTGACCATACCAATCGGAGGAATTTAGAATCCATAAACCCTTTTATATTTAAAAGTCATGTACATCTACCTACCTACCCTGAAATTGAACCTGTAAACTCCTCCCCAAGAGCCACACGATCCAGAACACAGAAAATATTGAAGCAAGCAAAGACACACACTACTTTTGGTCAGAGGGATTATGTGTATTATGCTGTCAAGCTCTACAACATGCTCCCTTTGGCCATCAGAACAATAAAACAGGAACTTGTTTTCAAAAAAGCTGTGTCAAATTGGATAGTGGAGGTGGGTAGAATAGAGATAAGCAAAATTATTCAACCAAATAGATAGTCTTTTTTTTCATAATTTTAATTTTTACAATCATTTAAAAATGTATGGATCCATTGTATGTTAGTAATTAAAAAATAATAATAAAAATTGTAAAATTAGTCCTCGGCACGGGTTACCCCAGTGAGGACAAATTTAGTATTTTTAATTTGTACTTTGTTATATGTTTTAAATAAATAATAATAATAATAATAATCTAGGGTTGCCAGACGTCCTTTATTTTAAAGGATGTATTCTTTTTCAGACGCAAAAATGGATCTTGTCCCCTGTATTGAAGTCCAGAATAAAGGACATTACTTTGTCTTTCACTTTGGAAAAATAATATTTTTATTATTATTGTTATAGGCAGGGCAGTTTGAGCTGATGCGCCTTCATATTTGGTCCTGCTTCTTGTCTGCCTTCTGCATCTTAAACGTTTTTTGAACTGGTTGACCTTAGTGGAGTATTATGTTTAAAAAAATATTGTTAGTACTTATTTTGTTGGCCTAATTAACGATTACGATTTGTTGCGTATTAAAATTGATATTTTTATTAATAAATGTCGCCACTGAAACCGTTCTACTTCTACTTTCCCTTATCCACACCGAATGGTGCATAGGGCACTGCATTAGCACACCAAGTGCAGTGTATCTTGATCGTTATTATAACCGTAACAGAATTTTAATTGAAAATACCACGATGTCATTTTTTTTCTTCCTTGGTTTTTTTATTGTATCGTATCAAATCCTTTAATGATGTTCTTTCCGATTTTTTATTTTTTACTTTAAAAAAATTTATTGAAAAATTACAATATCATGGGAATTTTTTTAAATTTTAACGATGTCATGAATTTTCTAGCGCGGTTTGAAATAGCGCTTTTTCAAATCGCTCGCGAAATCCTCCATTTGGCGCGCATGCGGTGTGACGTCACAGCAATATGGGCGCTGACTTCGTAATGAATTTCCCGCCTTTCACGGTGGACGGGTGTGACGTCATTAGCCAATAACGGGCGTTAAAAATCATTCCTATTTTTGTTTTTTTAAAACATAAATTTATTAATAAAAACTAAATTTTTGAGTATTGTGTATCGTTGGAATTGTAAAAATATACTTTAAATATTTATAACGTTTTTAAGAATATTCATGTTATCTGGAAGAACCCCATTCGTACAACGGGAGCTGGCAACCCTATGTACATCATTAATAATGCTCATCATAAAAAATAAACGCTTCAATTTACTTGAATGGTCCGTAGCGTAATGGTTAAGACGCTGGACTCACGATACGGAGGTTCCGGGTTCGATTCCCGGTGAGAACTCAAAAAATCTAAAGTGATTTTTCTCAAGCCTGGGTGTTTGTGACGTTGTTCCCCTCTGTAATTGGGCCTCCTGGCCTGTTGAGGTGGTTAAAAAAAAAAAAAAATAAAAATAAAAAAAAAATAGCTTGATTAATTCAAAAATACTTTTGCTGAAGTTTCCGGATCAGACATCCCTATTTTTCACCCACACATGAAACATGACAAAGATGAGCCTGGCGTAGAAATAAGCGCAAAAGACATTTTAGACTGTCTAAAAAATATGAAAACAGGTAAATCTCCGGGACATGACTGTCTGAGCATAGAACATTTAAGAAATGCTGGAAATAGCCTACCCTACCTGTTAGCAAAAATTATTTAATTATATTTTGCTGCACGGATATCTCCCGACTAAAATGACTAAAACTATTATAACCCCGATACTCAAAACAGGAAAACCGGATATATCATCTTCCAGTAAACTATCGACCAATCTCTTTGGCCACAGTAATTTTCCAGACTTTTTGAGAAGGTGCTTCTTGTTAAAATCTCTAATAAACTAGAAACACAGGGACAACCAATTCGGTTTTAAGCCTAAACTATCGACAGGAATGGCCATCTATGCCGCGAAACAGACGATCCAATTCTACCGAGTGAGAAACACTTCTGTCTATACCTGCTTCCTTGACTTGAGCAAAGCTTTTGACAGAGTGTCACATGATAAACTTTGGAAAAAACTCAAACTTAGAGGAGTACCAACTGCCATAATAAATGTACTCTCAAGGTGGCACTCGCAACAAGAAAACACTGTGCGTTGGAGAAACACTGAATCCCGTCCTATGTACTTGCGCACAGGAGTGAGACAGGGTGGATCAATGTCACCAGTACTTTTTCATGTATACATGGACGACCTAAGCAAGCAGCTGGAAAACGCTAAAGTAGGATGCCAAATTGGAAAAGTGAGTATGAATCACATATGTTACGCCGACGATATGATTCTTCTGTCACCGTCAGCTAAAGGCTTGAGAAAACTTATAGCACTCTGTGAAAAAATATGTCGCAGAGCATAATATGTCCTATAATCCTCAAAAGTGTCAAATTGTAATATTCAGACGCCAAGGTAGTAATGAGAAAACTCTACCCATACAGATCTATGGAATACCAATCGAAACTACAGACCGTGTTAAATACCTGGGACACATCATCACAGACAGATTGGCTGATGACGACGATATAGAGAGACAAAGGAGAAACATTAGCGTAGTATCTAATATGATAGCAAGAAGATTCTTCCAATGTAGTTCTGCTGTGAAGAAAATATTGTTTTAATGCTTTTTGTACCAACATGTACACTAGCGAATTATGGACCAATTATAGACAAAGTACGATGCAACGCCTTCGAGTGCAGTACAATGATGCCTACAGAATTATATTTTAAATACCCAAGATTCTGTAGCGCATCTAACATGTTCGCAGAAGGGAGGGTACATGGATTCGCGGGACTGATGAGACATCGGGTAGCGGGAGCCAGGGATCGCCTGATGTCATCGGGAAACCAGCTGATCGCCGAGGCGTTTCTACATCAGTCACCAAGGTTGAGCGAGAGATGGGCCGCTCTCCTGGGTCCCCCAGCCCCCGGCCGACCCTAAACACCTTCGTGTGCTCGCATATTTCTTAAATTTATTTGCCTTGTTTAAATTACTTATTTTCTTTTTTTGTTTTTTATATGCAGATGCATATTTTTACTTTTATTTTGTTATTATGTATTCTTTTATATGAACCTTAGAGGCTTGCACTCCCCACCTCAAGGTTTGGAATAAATTATTATTATTATTATTATTATTAATTGAATAATTTTGTTTTTGAAAATCAGGCTTGCTGGTTGATGAAGCTTCTCTGGCGCACAGCCACAGGGCTCATGGTGGCCCGGTTCCTGGCCGGAGTGGCGGCCTCCGGTCTGTTCATGCTGTCTCCCCTGTACGCCTCGGAGGTGGGGGACCTCTCCACCAGGGGGGCGCTCAGCTCACTGATGGTCAGTTTATTTCTATGCAGAATGAGAACATATTGGGTGGCAATGTACGATTTTCAATTTTTCATCAGTCACATTTAGACATATTTCATGACTTTTCTTCCTTTAGGAAAGCACTTTTTAACTTTTAATTACTGCATATTGTCATATTTTTTATGTATTAAATTTATTTTTTATTTTTCTTTAATATTCTTAGTAACTATTATACATATAAATGAATATAAAAAATGGAAATGAAATTAAAAAAGTCTGTTTTTTTAGAAGCATACTCATCATCATAATCATAATCATCATCATCACCATCATAATCACCATCACCATCATCGTCGTCATCATTATCATCATCATCATCATCATCATAATAATAATCATCATCATCATAATCATCATCGTCGTCATCATCATCATCATCATCATCGTCATCATAATAATCATCATCATCATAATCATCATCGTCGTCATCATTATCATCATCATCATCATCATGATTGTTGGACACAGACCTCTCCAGCAAACTTCTTGATATCGTCCACCCATCTCACACATAATCTCATAACACATCAAATTGTCATAAATGTATTGACTGTACACTGCCATAATAATCGTCATCATCATAATCATCATCGTCGTCATCATCATCATCATACCAAGGTCCATTGTTGGACACAGACCTCTCCAGAAAACTTCTTGATATCGTCCACCCATCTCACATAATCTCATAACACATCAAATTGTCATAAATGTATTGACTGTACACTGCCATGATCTTTCGAAGAAATCTCTGATAGAATCATGACAGTGCAGTTTCTTCTTATAGGTCTTCTCAGTCAACATTGGCATCGTGTGTATGTACGTCCTCGGGGCCTGCGCCAGCTATACTACCATCCTGTACATCATGATACCCCTGCCGCTGCTGTTTGTCGTCCTCATGATGAGGATGCCGGAGACCCCGCCGTTCTTGGTCAAGAAGAACAGGATTGATGTACGTACATAACACAGAACGGCTGTAAAATGTTGTAAATGAGAGTGTGCTGGATGTCAAGTCAACGAAGGCAGAAAAGACATAACAGGATTAAGTATAACAAGTATTTAAATTTGGATAAGTAATGAGTATAGGAGTTGGAAATAAATGGCGAGAGTGCATAAGAAGAATAATTTTTCTATCGTGGATGTAGCTAATCAAGTATGCCAAGTGTGGTAGTTGTTAGATAACAATTACCCTTCTGTCTTCATGACCGTCTACCGTCAATCTTGACTGCCTCTAAATGACGAAAAAATGTAACACATCATACTTGTTCACCTGGTTCTAGCTTGTGATAATGGTCGAAAGATGGTGACTGATCGATTAGTATGGTGGCAGTGTGTGGATTTCGTTAAACTCCAAAAAGCAATTTGGGATAAACGATGAATAAATAGACATTTTATTACATCATTTTACAAAAATTCTAATATAAGTTCGCGATTACTGGCTGATTATTATTATGTGAACGTTGCAGGAAGCAGCCAAGGCCCTAGCGTGGTTGAGGGGAGTTCCACTGGACAGCGGAGTTGTGCGGAAAGAACTAGAGAACCTGAAATGCGAAGTGGAACTGGCTAATAAGCCATCTAGGAATCCCAAATACATGCTCACTGGTAACTTGTACAAGTATTTTAAACAAGATACTGTTAGGCAGCAAAATCTTCCTTTATTTTGTAAGCCATCATCATCATCTCTTGAACCCACGTTCGTGGGTACACTGCTGAACATTGGCTGTTCCTAGCTGCTTTTGATCTCCTCGATTCCGCGTCCGTCTTTATTCATTGTTTCCACCAAGCCTTTAATGTCTTCTATCTCATCGGAGAACGTCCTAGTAGCCTCAAGTTTCTAGGTATAAGGTATAGAGTGGAGACTCCAGAACGAACTAATTCATTTATCATCAGGCGTTCTGCCTCTGTGATCTGCCCGTTCAAATATGATTTTTTCTACCACGTTCCACATCACAAAATTTGATTTGGCTTTAGAATCAATCGTCACTTGATGTTTTCAATGCGTTTCATCGCATAATGCATTCCCTAGGTGCGTTCTATACTTGACTTCTTAATCACACTGACAATCTTAAAATCACCGTTTAGCTAGTCGAAAAAATCGTTAGAGTTGTGCTGGACTGAAAGAGACTCAATAGTCTTTAAATCAGTCTAGGGAAAGGGAGGGGCTTATATTGACTTCCTTGTGTTACTTGCATTTTACGGGAATAGAAATTTATATTTTCAAACACTTTTTCTCGTTATGGATGGATCTTCAGAGACTTGAGCAATTTCTTAACAAAAAATATATAAAAAACATATTAACTACGCGTACTTCTTGATACTTTTCCAATAAAAATATTTAATTGTTCTTCTTTTTTTTTCTATCAGAGATGACTCCAAATAGTTCTGCAAACTCTTTCACTACTCATCAAACTACCCCTACATGGAAACTTTTTTGTAAGTATACAATCTAAATAACATATTTTATTTCTTTAATTTAAGATGGCATTTAAAAAAATACGCAGTACTGTATACTTATGTTAAAAAAATGGTTAGTTAAACATACAAAAAACCTTAATGCAGTCGATGATCAAACCAACTACCGTATTATGGTCTGTAGTCAAGAATGTTATCAACTACATTACGAAACTGGCCTGTTGAACAATTTATTACTATTAATTATTTTTGAACATCCTTCATTCCTTGCATGAGCCACTTCTTTAATCATTCCGTTTATCTTCCAGTGACTTCTATACCAACAAAACGAGCGTTTTTGGTCTGCTTTGCCCTGCTGACTGCGCAGTGCTTTATGGGACTCTTCGCTGTGATCACTTACTCCCAACGATATATTCGCTCAAGCTGGGAGCTCCATATCACCATCAGTGTCCAGCATCATCGTTGGGCTACTGAGTTCTTTGGATCAGTTATAGCGTCTTCTCTTATTGAACGCCTTGGGAGAAAGGTAAAAATGTTTACCATCTTCTTCAACTATTTATATACTAACCTTTTTATAAACCCCAAAGTATTGTTTCAAAAGGCATGGCCTAGACTCTCTATTAGCTGATAGAGAGTCCACCAAGACTGTTAACTAGATGCAAGTGGAAAACCCTATCTCCTCAAAGCTCTCTATGACCTTTTAAAAAAACTGTTTTACAAGCATAGGTTGGTGAAGTCCCCTATTAATACCATGAGGGAGAGATGGGTACACACATGACTCGCAACTCTGAATTGATTTCTTTTTAAATAACTAGAGCACTGTCTGTCTTTTCCAGGTTCTCTTGATATCCTCTTGTTTCGTGGTTTTCGTCTCCATGGCTACCATGGGAACGTTCTTCTTCCTCCGAGATTACGGATTCAATGTCTCCTCCATTGGATCGATCCCGATCCTGGCCATGTCGATGGCTGTTTGTGCCTTCGCCATGGGGGCTGGACCAGTACCCTATGTACTGCCTTCGGAAGTTTTCATGGTTCAGGTATATTTTTTACTTTGTTTGATAGATTAATGTCAAGTACTTTTTATTAAAAAAAAATTAACAGAACTTTAAACGAGTCTTTAGGATTTCCAGAAAAATTTTAATATACATATTTGAGCACTTTTCTCAGCAACTGCTTTTACTGGGCAGAAAAATCACTGTCATCAATATATATTTCAGACACGTGGTATAGCCACCAGCATCCTGCTGACGTGGGTTTGGGTGGCCTCCTTCATCATCGCGCAGTTCTTCGGTTCCGCTGTGCTGACCTTCGGAATCGGCTCCGTCTTCTGGTTCTTCGCCATCGTCTGCCCTCCTGGGCATCCTCACCGCCGCCTTCTTCCTGCCGGAGACTAAGGGGGCCAGCCTTGAGGAGGTGGTGGCGTACTTCAGCGGGAACAAGGAAGGGACAGCTACCAGGAAAGGTTCAGAGATAGGAGAACTGCTGTGAACTGATGAAGAAATACTAAACAATACCAATGGCGTAATGGCAACGGATAAATGAGGGCTTTGATTAAGTGGCGTTTATTTGTAAAACTTCATCATGTATCTACTGTTTAAATCAGGTTCGATTGCGCGTTGCGTTTTTGAAGCGTTTATAATGCATGGGTATAATCCAGTAATTTGTCTGCAAGTATTTGTATTCATTCAAAATGTTGTTCAAAAATATTTACTGGTTAAAATTTTAAAAAAAAGTAAAAATAAATTGAAGAGACATCTTCAGACGTCTGCTAGTAGGTAATCAAGTTCGGATTCGAACCTTACTTACACCAATAAAGTAGATCGCCTAAAAAAAATGCTTTAACAATATTCTCAATAGATGTCACTATAGAGAAAGAATATTCAAAATATTCAAAATCTGTCGAAAATACAACTCGCAA
>JAGVSP010005299.1:0-14573 GCA_022494985.1 Micrasema minimum
GGGCCACTTAACCCAGCCAATGACAGGTCATAAGCCCTGTACACACCTATATATCCATATTCCCTTCCAAACTTCTCGTCTCTGTTGAGATGTCAAATTGTAATCACTAGATCCCTCCACGAGACCCTATGAGCAGCCAGCTCTCTCGCCTCCTCCCACGTTAGGCTCGCATACATCAGCTCCGCCGAGTAACCCTACATGGGGGTTAATTTGTAGTAAATGAACTCTAGAATAACCCTTTTCAAAATTGGTCGACTTACCTGTATATATTTTTGTTTCAAATGTTAGGAATCCCTGGTTTGGGTATTTACTCTCCAAAATTTCCGACCCTCATACCGTAAATGGTAATAAAAATAGAACCTTCGACAAATTGATGCCTGGTGTAAGGTCTTAATTAAATTATTCAATGTAACTACATAGTACCAACTTGTTTACAAATACGTTCACCAACCAAAATCTTGTTTCGTGTCTATTTAATAAGATGAATTAAAGGAACTTAAAATTAAATTACTACTACTACTTTTTCCCTTATCTATATCCAATGGTGTGCAGTGAATATTGATCATTTGTTACATGAAGGCAAGATTAGATCGGATTCTATAAAACCTTTTTTTTTTTCCTCTTGGGTTTGATTTTTAACATTCCTTTCTGTTTCTATATATCTAGTCATAGAAAGTGTGGTACGCCCATACGCCCTAAATCAGAACGCTCGTTACCTTTAAAAACGAAACTCATCATCATTTTATGAAAACAAGGTACTTCAGCCATCTTGGATCTGAAAATAAACGCTAAATTCGAAATCAGAGCCCCCGAGAACCATTAAAACGATACCCAACATCATTTTATGAAAAAAAGTTGATTTCAACTGATCGTTTGGCCTTTGTGTAACAAAAATTATTCAAATTCACTGAGATTGGTATTCCAAATAAGTGCCTTATGCACCATTGGGTGGGTAATGGTGAATACCAGTACCTAGTACTAGTATCTCGTTACTCTAGTTGATTAACTACGGTTGCTATAGCGATAAAGCAAGTTTTTTTAACCAAATATTTTGCTTTATGTCGTTTTTCTACACCTAGCACCTTATTCTATCTTCCTAGATCCACCCTTAAGGATTTATTTCTCCCTAGAAACCTTCGCGACATAAACCACGATCTCGTTCTGTCACTGACCAAATTTTCCAACTAGTTTCATTATTATTATAGGAAACATTAGTAATATAAATCAGAGGGCCAAACTACCTAAGGGAATTTCAGGGCGTGTACTGACGTAAGTTTTTTTGGTAGAAGGTAGTAAATGAAAGGTCTTGATGTAGGACCTTTCCTTTAAATTCAGTTAAATTATACAAAAAAAAAAACTTTCGTCCATCTTGATCTTAACCTATGGCGGGAGCATACTTCACCACGTGACTAGCGGCCGCTCTCCCATATAAACGTATTCCTCGATTTTTTACCTGGAATTTAACATTAGAGCAATGATTTTTTCACACACTTTAGATATCGACCAGATGCGTGTTTGTATGTAATGTCGAATACTCTTCTAGTTGATAAGAAGACAATTGTTTTATCACTCCTTTTTCGTGGTTTTCTCGTCATCTTAAGCAGATGCAGAGAAGTTCCTTTTGGTCCACGACAGATGTATCCCGTCCGATCCTTACACTAAGCAAAAGCAAATTTAAAGCCATTAACTCCTTAGACGGTTCTAGAAAGACGATTGTATTAAGCCAGTTGAATTGTATTTGCCTGGCGATAGTTAACACCAGCGCAGCGGTTGCTACGTTCGTTGCCGCGCAAGTGTATTCCTTTATAAGAGATTTTTCAGAGACACATTCTTCTTCTTCTTCTTTCGCCACGTTCGCTCCTATGTGGAGCATGTGGACATCACTAGATCCTTCCAGGAGACCCTGTCACCAGCCAGCTCTCTCGCCTCCTCCCACGTCAGGCCCGCATCCATCAGCTCCGCCGAATACAACCGTAGGATGGTCATCGACGGTCTGCCAGAACGGCGGGATCCTGCAGGCGTAAAGAAGAGGCAGCTCGGGTTCAGGCTCTCCCGAGGCGTCCGGAGTACATGCCCAAGCCAGGTCCATCGCCGCATCTTCACGACTCCAGTTATTGGAGGTTGCTGCGTCCGTTCCCTAACTTCAGCGTTGGTTATGGAGTCAAACCACCTAATGCCTAGAATTCTTCTCAGACACTTATTCTCAAAGCTCATCAAGCGAGCATTCTGAGCTTTTATGAGGGGCCAGGATTCGCATCCATAAAGGAGCACCGTCACAATACAGGAATTAAGGAGACGGATTGCGAGTTCCTTGTGCGTGCTGCCATCTTCAGTTATATGAACACCCAAGTATCTGAAGCTGTCAACCTTATCGATCCTCTGCCCATTAGGATAGTCAGAACGCAAACACATTCTCAAAACCCTAAATTCTGTAGCGGTGTTGGTATCAATGGAAAATAGCACCATATAACATACCTACATCGAAAATGAAAACTGCTAGAAATCGTACATTAAATTATCGTTAAGAGAAAAATGCGATAAATTTTCATACATACACCATAGAAAAAACGTTTCTTACAAACTTTCTCGCATAAATTCTTCGTATGTAACTTTTCGTCAGGTAGATAGTAGAACTTTTCCTTTGGGTGTATTCCTAAAGTTATGGTCTAGAAATACATTCAGGGAAACTCGCTGTAAATCTGTTTGAAGACACAAAATTAGCAAGGGGCGGGCAGATGAATAGTTTAAGGCAAAAATGTAACTTTTATCAGGGTTGTTAGGCATTCCTAAATTCTAATAAAGAGCTTATATACTGTAATAAGATTAAATAATTTTAACGCTCAACTGTAGAGTAATCCTTGCAGGGTTATTAGAAGTCCCCTTAGATTTTACATTCTGTGTTAAGGAGCTTTTTATACTGTCAAAAAATTTCGTAAACCACTGATCGCTAGAATTTGTAGACCCATCAAAATAAGTACTTGATTAGAAGTCGTTACAATTTTTCACTGACTCACGTACAAGCGGTTGTCATAAATACAACGATACCAGCTTACAGATGGTTAAAACAAGAGACGACATTGAAATCACGTACGACTAATGAACACAATAAAATACTAAGCAATGTTTACATCGTTCACCCCATTTTCACACCTAATCAAACTCACAGGAATCACTATCAGTTCAACTTTCCACATCGCTAGACCGTACAAGAGTATCACTTATGCTGAAATCCGAGCGTATGCACTTGAACACAAGTAACACCGTCACAGCTTCGTTTAAATCACCAGTAATTTAATACCCTATACTTTACTACTCAACGTAATAACACTTCGTAGTCTTTAACATCGTTAGCCACGTTAATGCGGAATCACATCTTAGCTCCTTCCGAGCTAATGCATTGCCAAAGGTAACACTGTTTTCTCTCGTGAGGCATTCGTTTTATATTTATTATTTAATTAAATACTTTATACATGGAGTAATAAATTAGTTGGCAACCTGAAAGATGGTGATATTCTACACGATTTGTGGAGTCGAATGTGTAATATGACTTTTTAATCTCAAGCAGTTCATAATGGAGTTTTCGAATACAATCCCTTATGCGATGTAGCTGAAACGTGGTGTTGGTGATGAAAAAAAAAGAAGGACGCTTGGTCCTTAGATTTATATGTTGAAATGGATCTCTGTGTGGCGTTCTAACCTCTCTGCCTACGCCTTCGGAGAAATGGCGTGATGGTTAGTTAGTTAGTTAGTTAATCTGAGATTATTTTATTTTTTTTCTTCTCGTACAAGCTTTCATAAGTACCGCAGATTAAGTAAGATTGCACAAATTCTTTTTAAAATTCGGCTTCTGCTATTGTTTTCTGTATGGATAGTATTAATTTGAGTATAATTAAATAAGTGATATTGATAACAATTTGTAAAAACTTCTTACTCAATTTTTTCGAAAACTATGGGTCAAATCAAAAACTTTTACTCTATAAAATCGATTCCAAATATGATGCGGATTCACTGGTTTCCCGCTTGTACATCGAGTTTAGTTACACGGCATATACAGAAAATACTTTTTTGGGCTATTTTTCCGTGTTCAGAATCGTAGTGGAAGCCGTCCTCAGGGTACTGAGTTATTTCAAAGCTCGACTGTGACACGGTACAAAATCCTCACACTTAAAGACATAAATATAAGACCATACTCACGTATGCCAGAAGATCTACACAAAAGGCCAGAAAAGTATTCTATATGTATTATTATAAAACTATATTTTGGTTAAATTGGTTGTTTTTATTTTGTGATAGCTGCTTCGCCTTGCCAGGATATTTATTTTATTGATTTATTTCACATATTACAAACTTTCTCTTAAATAATAATAGCCCAGCGAAATACCTCGCTGGGCAAAGCCCGTGTTGAGGTATTCATTTACAAACTTTGGTAGATTATCTTGAAGAGTTGAAGTGAAGAAATTCCAAGCTTCATTTGTTTCTTTGTGATTTAGAATGTCAAACCATTTGATTTGATTTAAGCTTTTCTTCATATATTCATAATTTATATTAATTTTTGTATGCATTTTAGGTTCATTACATTTTGGTGGACTATTCCTTTGAATTTCCACATTTAACACAGTAGTAAAATGATCTGTCAAGGATGACTGATAAATTATAGCAGTAAAATGATTAATCACTCATAAACTTGAAGTAAGAAAAATTCACGGTTTTATTTTCGCTATAAATTGTCAACCAAAGATTGATCAATCTGCCAGCTTAATACCGATCTAAACGTGGCCGTAAGAAAGTGATTCCATTAACGATCATGAGATTTTTTCAATATTCGTTAATATTTTTTCGTTGGTATCTGATTACACTTTTTCTTCTTCTTGGTATTATTTCAAATACTGGGGCTATAGCACAGACACATCTTTTCAAATTCCAGTGCCCGATATCGCTAACTTCATTCGTTACTTTACATAGAATTTGTATGGTGTAAAAGCAAAAGTCATTAATGAAGTATGTATATCGCATATCTGGAAAGTTAAAAGTTGTATTATTGATATCCCAACAGAGACAGAGAAACTGTGGAAACGAATGTGGGTTATCTAGGCGTTTACAGGGCTTACGACCTTTCATTGGCTGGGTTAAGTGGCCACTTGACGTACTACAACATTCCCCATTCCGCCCATCATCTGATAACCATATATGACAAATTTTGGAACTACTATATATTGAACTCTTCTTCGTCGTTCCGCTTTACAGAATTTTTCTATGCTGGTGTCATCTATTGAGAAGATTGCAAAGCATTTTTATAATATCTGATATCAGCCCAGCATGGGTATAATCCAGTAATTTGTCTACAAGTATTTGTATTCATTTCAAAAATGTTGGTTAAATGTTGTGTCTGTGCCAGCCCATCCGGTCATTTATCCGACTCGTGATGTTGGGTTACCATACGTGAGGTTGCAGGTTTGATTCCCGTGGGGGTCAGTATGAAATATATAATTTAATGTTTTTTTTCGCATTAATATTTCGTGTGCGATACCATGACTGGCACTGTAGCGTAAGACTGGTTATCTTTTTTTTTATTTTTTTTTATTATTTTTTATTTATATAAATATCATTATACATTATAGAAAAAAAAAAAAAAATTTTTTTTTCAATCCAATGCGTCCTAAGAGTTTTTACAATAAACTCATTTAGGGACAATAAAAAAAACACATATTCATTTTATTCTAATACGCACTGACACCGCTTAGATCACAAAATAAACACAATATAAACACAATATAAACAAAAAAACAGAACCAATCCAATGGAAAAATAAAACCTAAAGAAACAATAAAGTTAATTATTACAGTAACAGCAAAAACCATATATTATATCGATGCAAGTAGAAAAGGTATCATTCAAAATACTTATTAAAATAAATTTCTTCAAATCAGAGGTCCGGTTTCGATAGTTAGATACAGGGATCTTAAACATGTCAGGTAACAAATTAAATTCGGAAAAATGCTACGTATTTTAGAGATCTTGTACCGAATTAGGTTGTATTTGCAGGTTCTAAATGTATTAATATTACAAATTACAAACATTCACTGAAGAAATAAAGAATAAAGAAGCAGTAGATATTCAAACAAATACTGAAATATATGTATTTTACGTTTCTTAACATTTGTTTCTTTTCGTTTTTTGTTACTCATAAATTCCGTGTTCTTTCGTTTGATGTAACAGGATTAAAGTAAATAATGAGCCCTTGTTATTTTTAATAATAAATCTTGTATTTTCAGTCTGGAATTGTTTCAGCCGACTGTAAAATCTGTTGATATAAAATTAGGGAAGGATGGGGCTGATTGCGTGCATTGAATGTGATTTTTTTGTCTTTTTTCTGTACATTTTTATGTCTATTTACCGAAAAATTAAAATCAATTTTAAAATATGCTTAGCTTATTTTCGAATGGTATTGCATGGTATTATACAGCTATGGTATTGTTTATTGTGAAATTTTATTCATTAAAATCCCATTTAAAAACATAACACAGGTCAACACGATTTTTGAGTCTGAGTTCTGTACCTCTGATTTTGATTACTTATGCCAAACTAAAGAAAGAAAATATATTTTTATCTAAAAAGCAAACTTTATTTATTATTAATGGAGTTCCTGTTTACTTTTCCATTTATATAATCAGAAAAATAATCACTAAATAAAAGACCTCAAAAAAAAAAAATTTTTTGTTGACCTGTGATAATTGATCAAATGAAATTCGTACTCATACAGTTATTTATTTATTTATTTTATTGTTTTTACGCCCATAGGGCATTTACATATACATTTTTAAATTATTACACAGTAGGTAGCTATTCATTACCGCCAGAGATGGCATCCAGACACTGTTCCCTAAAATGCACTAAATTTGTGTTGAAAATATCAATATTGTTAGCAAACTTGTTAGCCAGTGCGTGCATTCTTCGTATCGGTGAGTTAGCACTGTAATTGGTCGATGATTGGCTGCAGTAAAAAATAGTGCATTACAACGGGTAACTCGACCAGGCACTCGTATACTAATTTAAATTTGTTAGTTGACAACAATCAAACATAGATTTTAATACTTTGAACAGAAAGAGCAAATCATTTAATAATTCTTCTATTTTCTAATGTTTGTATATTCAGATATAAAACACAATAATCAAAAATGTTGTTTTTCATTTATAAATTTATGTTTTAAAAACACGAAATTACGAGTGACTTTTAACGCCCGTTATTGGCTAATGACGTCATACCCGTCCATTATAAAAGGCGGGAAATTCATTACGAAGTGAGCGCTCATATTGATGTGACGTCACACCGCATGTGCGCCAAATTAAGGATTTTACGAGCGATTTGAAAAAGCGCTAGAAAATTCATATGACATCGTAAAAAAATTTAAAAAAATCCCTTGATATTGTTATTTTTCAATCAATTTTTTTAAATAAAAAGTAGAAAATCGGAAAGGACCCAATTACGAAACGTAAACTTAAATTTAATTTTTGTTACAGCCTGCCCCCGTAACAATTATCCCCTGTATCCCACACGTCTCCATTGTTTACTGACCATGTTCGGTGTTTGCGGTATAGTATCGTTATAAATCCGGAGGGAGTTACGGTCGTGTCGTGTGGGGAAATTTACTTCCCACAATTCCGTCGGACTTTTCTTCAATTCACGGAGCAAGCGTACGAAGCCTCTCAAAACCAAGTAATTTGAACAACTCTTGTTTTGTCAACAGAGGTAAATTAGTTTGCCGTGTGTGCGGCTGTACACAATGGGGGAATATCACGTATTACGAAAACCGATGAAAATATTTATTTATTTATTTATTTTATTTTATTGTTTTTACGCCCATAGGGCATTTACATATACATTTTTAAATTATTACACAGTAGGTAGCTATTCATTACCGCCAGAGATGGCATCCAGACACTGTTCCCTAAAATGCACTAAATTTGTGTTGAAAATATCAATATTGTTAGCAAACTTGTTAGCCAGTGCGTGCATTCTTCGTATCGGTGAGTTAGCACTGTAATTGGTCGATGATTGGCTGCAGTAAAATAGTGCATTACAACGGGTAACTCGACCAGGCACTCGTATACTAATTAAATTTGTTAGTTGACAACAATCAAACATAGATTTTAATACTTTGAACAGAAAGAGCAAATCATTTAATATTCTTCTATTTTCTAATGTTTGTATATTCAGAAAATTATTAAAAAAGTTTTAATTTATGTTTACAATGGGAATATTTAATTTAAAATTAATAAAGCGAAATTGATCAAGAAATTTATTTACAGACAATAGCAAAAGTGATCGTCTTCTTTTTCATCTTATCTTTCTTCTTCTTCTTGTTTCTTGACGCTAAATATCGGAGTGGGATTTAGTACTCTCCACAAGCGTTTTCCATCACCCTTCTCGTCCCCAGTCCCCCTCATCCTTCTCCAGTCCTCTTCCACAAAATCCAGTCATTAGAAAATTTATCCCATACAAACATTTTCTAAAATAACATTGGTTTCTAATTGTGATAAAGTTTTTCTGTTGTTTCAGGTATTTGGGAGCAAAGGGGCCGCTGAAATTCTGAATCCTGAAAATATTTCAGCCAGTTTCGGCGGGAAAAACAAAACAAAATGGAAATTTCCGTTTCCGCTTTAACTTTGACAGCTTCCTTCTTTATTTTCATTTTCTCAATTCTCACGAGAGACGTAAATTTACAGAAAACCAAATAAATTCGACGGAAATATAAAACTAATATTTACAGATCTTGATCTGCCACGTGACCGAGGCTGTTTCTCCATACAAACGTAGTCGTTGATTTCTCCCTGGAATGTAACACTAGAGCGATTATTTTTTCACACTTTTTAGGCATAATAATTTACTTTTCTCCTTTGATAAATAACATATTTAAAAAAATAAAATGATACAAACACACAAATTATTCGATTTCAATAAAAGCGTGACCAAAATTACTGCTCTAGTGACAAATTCCAGGAAGAAAGTCAAGGACCACGATTGAATGGAAATAAAAACCACGCTGAAATAAATATTTCATGTTGACTCAGTCGGGAATCGAACCCGTGACGGTAGCCAAATGCGCTACCTTTGTGCTACAAGGCGGAACGGAAGTGTAACCCTTATTTTTATTAATAGTTAAATGACTAACTAAGGCTCATAATCACCTAAAACTAATTTGCATAGGAATGCATGGTACGGGAGTACATTGGGCAGAAGACAATTCTAATCAGTTTTATGTGATTATGCGCCTTAGTGAAAACGGAGATTTCTAACATTGCCTCTAATAGCCTCATATATTTAAGCAACATCGCGGAAATGTAATAAACAGTTTATTTATAAAAAGCAAAACAATATATTATGCTAAGTGACAGCATAAAATAATGTGAAAACCAGTGTTCTAGTGACAGTCAGAATGTATTGAAAACACTATATTTTTCATACAAGAACACTATATTGAACCATGTCTACCCCAGCCGTGCTACTCCCTTCCCTGGGGACCAAGGGTGTTCAAGTTATGGGGGTGACTGTACCTCCAGCCAAGATACTCGTTAACACCAACAACAACAAACAGACCGGCTATTATAATATACCCAACAGGTAACAATAAGTTTACAACACATATACAAAGTGGATCCTTATCTTCTACAATGTCCACTAGGGTGGTCACAAGGTATAAGGTGAAAAAATATTTTTGTCGTAATGCCGACGGGACCCCCCTAATATTTGCTATTTGTCTAGAAAATAAGATTTGGAAAGTTTTATCTCAATCGGATAATGTTAACCCGTGCCTCATCGAGATTAAATTTGAAAAAAAACTTTTTTTTTTGCAAAAAAACGCCGTTTTTTAGAAATGTGATTCTTGTTTCATTTCATAGGAAATGTTGTTATCTTTAAGTTATATTCTTACCTTTTTTTTGTTAAAACGTTTATATTTCAAGATATCTATTATTTTCCGGACATGATCCGAATCCTCAAAGTCGCTATTTTTAGATAATAAGTGGAAAATGGCAAGAAAGATACTTAATTTAATCACTTTTAATATTTTTTTTGTTTCCTTCGAACATTATACATTTTTTAAACAATATAATAAATATATATGTATATAATAAAACATAAAATAAACATTTTTTTAACTTTACAAATGTTTTTAGGAATTGCAAGTTAGTGGTTAACTATCTGGTCTAAAAAGCTATTGCCAAGAACCCTTCTGAGAATCCCTACCTGGAGTCTCATTAACAACACCTTTCCTTTTGTGTTCCTTGTCTGGGGTGCCTGGGGTTTTCCCACTATTTCGAAAGTGTGGGGGAGAGGTCATAGGGCTTTAGTTAATGTTTGGTTTTCAAACAGTGAACAAGTAGACATTATTGAACAACGTTCTTCTAGTGAGTTTTTTCTAGTGAAGTTTGAGGGACTATGTCTTCTACAGCATCAACGAGCCATGCTCGTTCAGGTTCGAGTTCAAGGCAGAAAGAAATGGTGTATTTAATTGGCCACATGTCTCATCAAATCACTGGCAGTAAGTTACCATCTAATTGTCAAGTTTTACGCAGCTTATTTTATAATATACGGCAAGTGAAATTGAACACCAGAGAAGCTGCAAGACTTACAATACAGGAAGTTGTAATTTTTTGGGAGAAAGCTAAGATACCAATCAGACACTTTAAAGATTGTGTTGTAAAGCTTGAAAAACTGTACGAAGAGTGGAGAAAACTACAAAAAAACGCAAACAGATCTAAAAGCACAGCTCAAAATAATAAAATAGAAGCTTTCAAGTCAGCCCTTCATGAATTTCGTTAAAGCAGAAAACGAAGAGAAAAAAGACGAGCAGCGGAGATGGCGAGATTGGAAAAATCACAAAACAAAGTAGGTTAGTAGAGTTGTTCTCTCTTTTTTTCACGTTTTCCCTATTCTTTTTCTCTTGAGATTATTTGACTTGATGCCTATTCCGTGAGTGCTTTGCTTACTGCTTGTTACCGTTTAATGGGTTTTCCTTTTTTTTTTTAGAAAATGTAAATTTAATTGCACAACTGGAATCTTCAACAAGCAGCACATCAGAAGAAGAACAGGAAGAGATGGAGGTGAATTTTCCCGACACAGAGGAAGGAGAACCAGAAATAAAGAAAAAGAAGTACGCTAGAGGAAGTGAAGATATTATTACCGAAAAAATTGTCTTTATTGTTAGATAGATGTAGTATTTCAGATAGAGAACGCAGTTCGAATAATATCAGCTACTGCAGAGGCGTTAGGTTTTTGACTCACAGAATTTAATTATAGTAGAAGTGTAATACGACTTCGCAGACAGCTACTCCGAAAACAAAGGACTGAGCTTATCAAACATAGATTCAAAAATTCCGATTTAGAAGGAGCTGTTGTGCACTGGGACGGAAAATTACTTCCCAGATATATTGAGCAAAAAGAAAATGTAGAAAGGTTAGCGGTTTTGATTAGTTGTAGGGATGAAGGAACAGTTGATAGGAGTTCCTCAGCTTGAAAATGGTACTGGGAATTACTCAGGCAAAAGCTGTTTTTTTCAGCAGTTGAAGAGTGGGGGGCAGTTGAAAAAATCCAGGCAATGTGTTTTGACCCCCCCCCCCCCCCCCTCCCCCCCCCCCCCCCCCTCCCCCACAGCGGTAAATACTACTGGTCGCCTCAACGGAAACCTGCGGTTTTTGTTGGAGCAATTATTAGAGAAAGATCTTCTTTATTTAGCATGTCGCCACCATATTTTAGAAATTATTCTGAAATCAGTTTTTGATTTAAAAAATGGGCACAACTACTGGACCCCACTCAAATATTTTTAAGAAGTTTCAGACTGAATGGTCGAAGCTAGACAAGACAAAATACAAAACTGCTTTTGAAGATAAAAATATTAGACATAAAAATAGGGAAAATGCAGAAGAAATATCAATTTTTCTTACAGAACAATTAAAAAACCAACAGCCAAGGGATGATTACAAGAATTTATTCAACTTTCGTTAATTGTGTTAGGACGTATACACCCCACAAAAGACACTTTTTTTTCAAAGTACCTGGTGCCATTCATCACGCTAGATGGATGGCAAAGGCCATTTATTGTATCAAAATATATCTTTTCAGGGGATCAATTTACATTAACAAATTTGGAAAAAAAAGCTAATTACTGACATTTGTTTATTTTTAATAAACATTTACGTAAAAGCGTGGTTTAACGCTCCCAAACCCACTTTGGCCCCCAACCAAGACCTACAATTTTTAAAATCTTTTGTAAAATATAGAGAAATCGATAAAGAACTTGCAGACAAAGCACTGTCTAAAATGATAAATCATCTGTGGTACCTTCAATTCTGAGCAAGTCGCATTTTCTTTCTTCGATGAAAATTTAGAAAAAAGAGTCAAAACTAGCATGGCTGTAAAATGTCTACCAATTAATTCCAATTGTAGAAAAAACATGTGATGATAGGGATGTGAAAAGCAAAACTCAGTCTCCATCAAGTGGATAATTTATTGGACAAAGATATTGATTTTTTTGTTTCTCATCAAACTCTAAATTTTTTTCAAAGATTTGAAATTGATACAGAATTTTTAAATACGGATCCTGATATATGGTGTGGAAACGCACATTAATTAAAAGCAAAAAAAATAGTGAACGGTTTTCAAGGTTGTCAATGACACAGCTGAAAGAGGGTAAAAATAATCCAAGACTTCAATTCCTGCTTGACAAAAGACAAAGAATCAACGACAGTTTCTGTTACAAGTTGTATCGGAATCTCGAAAAATTTTTCCTGACTCTTCAAAAGCCACGTTTATCTAAGCCATTACCACCCTTAATCTAAAAACTGTAAATGTTAATAATTTTAATAATAATTTCTTTCTTTTATAATGCTTTCTTTCTTAATTTTAAGTAATAAAATTTTTAACATTAATTCTTCTTATTTTTGTACCTTTTTGGTTTTCTTTTCTCCTAAATCCAACATTTTCAATTTGGATTGTGCTGTATTTACTTTGAAAACAGTGTTAATTACACCCTTTTTTATGTACCAATTGAGAAAATAAATCAAGCAAAATCTGGACAGCATATGTAATTAAATCTTGCAATATTGTTAGGTATTTTAATTTAAAAAAAAACATTTTTTTATAGAAAGTTAAAACTTCAACCTTGATGAGGCACGGGTTAACCTTATCCAATTGAGCTGAAACTTCAACCAATCTCATTTCTTAGCCAATTGGCAGCTTTTAAGGGGGTCCCCTCAAAAAAATTCCAAAATTGATTTTTTGTGACCACCCTAATGTCCACTCTAACGGCGACCAAGGCGCTTTGCGGCTGCAAGATGAATAATGGTCTAGCCCCTGTATAGTAAAACCGTGATAGGTCACATCCGAATGCCAACTTTTTAAAATATTTTATCTTTTACAAACTTACCTTTGTTATATTGCAATGAAGCCCCCACCCTTTCCCTAGACTGCTTTAAAGACTATTGAGTCTTTTTTCAGTTCCAGCCAACACTACCGATTTTTTCCACAAGCTAAACCGCGATTTTAAGATTGTTACGCGAACATATGCTTTCATTGTACCCCTACCACTGTTTTGGCTTATGTATTAATAATTGTCATTGTTTTCATCACCCAAACCAACCAGAGTCGGCCCAAATTAAACAGTGGTAGGAATGTTAGTTTCTACCCCAAATCATTACTTATTAGTAATTAAACAACCACCTGTGTGGGGACCCGGTATCCCGCCTCGCCAGGGCCCCCCATCCAGACATCCACCCGTGCATTCCGCGGTCAGGGTCTCAATGGAGGGGGGATTAGGGAAAAGAGGGGAGGGGACAGAACGTATGTGTGCATCTCACACTATCATCCTATCATCCTATCTGGCAGACACTATTTCATACGTCCCCTGCCGTACCTTATCACAATACCTATCCAAAGACCATCCTTTTCTTACACCTTTGTTATATTATATAATTTATTAGAACCTACATTAAAATTTGCTTAAAGAATACGAGACTAGAAATTTAACAGTCTTTGCGCTTGATAGCTGCAAGCCATTTTTGGTCCAGCTTATGTTTGAACAGTGCTCTTGAGGCAATTTTATCTCGAAAATAAACGCTTTTAAAAATGTTCAAATATTCATAATATTTTTTTTTATTGATACTTCAGATGACTAAAAGATTTAGGAGAGCTTTATTTTTTTCCAATCTTGAGTTTTCTGTTTCTAACAATTTCTTTTACCCGGCTTGTCCAAATCAGCTGAGAACACCATCTAACGTGTGTTTTTATATTTTTTCTTTTATGTTCCCAGTTCTCCAGAATCTGTGATAGTTCCCATCGTGTCCTGCATCCTGGGCTTTCCCCTCCTCGCTCTCCTTGTCATCCTGCTGCCTCAGAGAGGAGAGCCCAAGCTGGGCCAGGTAGAGTACAGTAGGATATTTATGTTCCTGTTTCTCTAAATTCTGTGATATTATTCCCCATCGTTGTCCTGGCATCCTGGGTTTCCTCTCCACGTTCTCTGGTCTTCTGCTGACACAGGAGGAGAAATTCCCGGTTCTCAGAAAAATTTTCTAGTTTAAAA
>JAGVSP010005300.1:0-11368 GCA_022494985.1 Micrasema minimum
TACGGACATTCAAAATTCGAATTTCATATCTGAATCTTTAGTTTGAGGTTATTAGTTTTAGCAAAAATATGTGATTTTCTTCGCGCTTATTGGTGCAGGTCACGTGGTGTGAGCCAGTTCAAAAATTGACGGTATTACACGCGTGAATTTTCATTCATATTTTAATCATTTTTTTTAAGAAATTAGAATTGAGTTTTTTGAAAAACTTAATAAAGATTTTTTTCTCAGAATATCATGAATAATCACCCTCTGGGAGTTTCGCGGTCTCATCGTGGGACACGGTGTATAGCCTGCTCCACGCAACACTGTTAAATATGACAGAAAAGAGAGACAAACCATTTCTCTGAAAAAAAATACATTGTAAATGGAGGCAAATTCAAATTCAAAATCAAATTCAAACAAATGAACAGATATTAATTTTTAACAACAACATTTTGAACGAATACAAATGAACAGATATTAATTTTTAACAACAACATTTTGAACGAATACAAATACTTGTGGACAAATTACTGGATTATACCCATGCTGGGCTGATATCAGATATTATTGATAGATGTCACTTTAGGGAAAAAATATTTAAAATATTGAAAATCTGTCGAAAACACAACTCGCATGTGGATTCTTCTGTACAAACTCAACATATATACAAGTTTCAAAAAGTTGTCAGATGATGGGCGGAATGGGGAATGTTGTAATACCTCAAGTGGCCACTTGACCCAGCCAATAACAGGTCATAAGCCCTGTAAACGCCTAGATAACCCACATTCGTTTGCAGAGTTTCTCTGTCTCTGTTGAGATATCAATAATATCAGATATCAATTTTTTTATCAGGTTTCCTCTGTCGTAAGGATTTTAAAGTTCTCCTTCCTTTGGACTCAGCCGGAGGTTGCTGCCGCGTCTTTCTCTGGGCGTGGTTGGCGGGGGCGGGCGGGAGGCTGCTGTTGGGTGGGAGGTAGTTGTAACTAACGACTTAAAAAGGGGTAGAATTACTAATATCCCTATCACGGTAAATTTGGGCCAGCTCCTTGAGCAGGTTGAGGTGAACGTGCTTATGACAATCTTAGAGCCGAGACAGTGATAGGGGCAATGAAAACATTTGGTCGCGTATTTAACATTCTTTTCTTCCGGTTTTTCTTCCGGTCAGTCAAAACTGAATCTATTAAATTTCGCGGATTAGCTTTAAGAAATCGGTAGAGATGGGCTGATCTGAAAAAAGACTCAATAGTCGTTAAAACAGTCTAGGGAAAGGATGGGGCTTTCACTGTCGTAATGACTAATATTTCTATGATTTTTATTAATTTAAGCATCTGATTTTTATTAAATTATTATCTGATGCTTTGTTAAATAGGCAAGCATGTTTAGCATGCAACGCCTTCACCGGTCGACTATTCAAACCAAAAGTTAACATAAATTTGTATAATATAACTTGTCACTGAAGTTTCTATATGTACCGGTTTCGAGACATAAAACATCTCTTCGTCAGGACGAACAACTAAAACAACATATAAATACCACCGTCACCATATCTACTACTACTACTTTCCCTTATTCGTACCCAGGGGTGCATAGGGCACTGTATTGGTACACCAAGTGCGGTAAATCTTGATAATTTGTTACATGCAGGTAAGACGATCAGTCTTACGCTTCAGCGCCAGTTCAAGGTATAGGAAATATTTTTTTATGTAAAAATCACAATGAATACATATACATATTGTCCCCATCGGGAGTCGAGCCCGCGACCTCATGCACGGCGGCACAACGCACCACCGCTACATCACGGGGCGGATAACCAAATCAGTTTCACAAAAATACAAACTTATTTACATACAAATTTTTATGAAGATAATAATAATCAAATATTTGATAATGCATTTGTGGCGGGAAACAATGACGACGAACGCGTACGAACGCGTACGAACTGACACAAAAACCGAGCATCCACGGAAAGATCCGGAGATCGTCGAGAACCCTTTCGGCCGGCTACGTGATTGCACGCGTATCTACGGAATATTATTCCCGCCAACTTTCGAGAATTTAAAATCATTTTATTTTAACCGTTTTCATCATTCTTTTTTATACATATTTCAGTTAGTTAAGTTTTAGCATTCGTATTTAGTTTTTGTGAATAAACGAGCATTATAAAACCGTAAGTACTTGTTTCATTCTCTCTCTCTGTGCACCCACATAAAATCTGGTATACTCACGAAATGTACTACTAAATTGGTAACCAACTAGGTGACTAAACATTCAATTCACAATCATTATTTATTTATTTATTTCAAAGTTTGTTTCTTGGATATTTTTTATTTTATTTATTACCTACTGACCAAAGAACCGACCCTGAGTTAAAGAAAATCTCGTTTTACGACCATTCTGAGCTTCGTGCCTTGGTACTGCATTTGAAGGTTCTAGAAGCCAATTTGATCTAATGATGTTAATCCTGAGATAAAAGAGTTTGTATCTAGACTTTTATCCCATCCGGGGATGTGCCTTTTGCGTGTAAAATGTTTTAACAGAGTCGACTTTACTCTATAAATGAGACTAATTTTATTTTTTAATAATATTATATTTGAGCGAGTAACATAACCTAACTTAGTACCTAATCATCTAGACACAAAAAAATAATAAGGCTTTTAACTTTATTCTGTGATACGTACGTTATTTATTTATTTATTTTTTTTATATTTTAACACGTAAAAATAGGCATACTATAACAAAAAAAGCAGTAAATAAATCGACATAGCATTACAAAACAGTAAGAGCCCCCGCAGACTAGAGACTTTCTATTGGGCAATGGTTCAGTCGGGCTTTTAATCAGTATGAAGATGTATGCAAGTGCGCATAGTACAACGATCCGGTATCGGCCGATCGCTTAGTTTAATAGGCCTTGCGATAGCCTTTAAACTATCCTACCGATAAACTATCGGTCGATACAATTTGACATCTCAACAGAGACGAGAAATTTGGAAGGGAATGTGGATATCTAGGCGTTTACAGGGCTTATGACCTGTCATTGGCTGGGTTAAGTGGCTTAATAAGTATGGCGCTCTTCCACGCGCGCACACTTGCCGATCGTTTATTCGGGCGATAGCTTTCTCCTTCGTAGTATTGCAGCAATAATAACTTTTCTTGACAATATTGTTCCAACATTCATTGCGACCGCTCTCTTCAAAAGTCGTTTATTAACTGGAAAATCATTCGAGAGCAGTTGGCCGACTGTTCTCTAGTGTGCGCACTCATCACCAACCCGACAGTTTAGCAGCCCAACCCGACTAAACTATCGCCCGATAGAAAGTCTCTAGTCTGCGGGGTACCTTAAGCTAATAGACAATAAAAATGTGGACACACTCAAGACAGGATCGGGTCTACTTCAGTGAATGCTTAAATCTTGATAGACTTACACCGAAGAAGTCCAGATCCCGTCTTGAGTTTACAATACGATAATACGTTTACGTATGTAATAGCTAAGCCTTTAATAAAAATAATGCTCTCTTGACGTGTGTGGAGCGTAGGAAGGTATATGGATTCCAAAAGCTAACTCCAAGCTAAGCAATCGGCTGCGAACTACCAACAAAGCGTCTTTCAAATAAATAAATCTATAATTATTGACATCTTAGCAGAGACAGACAAGCTGTGGAAATAAATATGGACTATCTAGGCGTTTACAGAGCTACAAAGTGACCGGGCTAATTAGCCACATTCCTCATTCCGTCTATCATCAGATAACCATATTCGACGAATCCTGGAAAATGTATATATTTTTAATTTTCATTCGTCGCTTCACATGCTTTTTATATTCTATCATTCTGCCATCTATTGAGAAATTTGCTAAAATCAATCAATTTTCAAAGCTATTAAGATTGGATCAAATTCTTCTTCTCCAATAGTTTCATAGTTTCAAACTATGTGTAGATCTTTAAGTTGAATTGTTTATTGTGTTTTTTTTAATACTTTATAGCTGTGCTTTAAGAAGCTTTCAATGCAGTATATGTTATGAAACAAATTCAATAAATAATCACAAAGTAATTATATTATGTACATTATATTATAACATATCATACTACCTGGAATACCGATTAAATCAATTCATAATAATTAATAAATGACGTTTTCTATTGAGAGGAGTTTTTGGTAATTTGTGAGTCAATTGCTGATTAAACCACTAGAAATGTCATCAAACGAATTTGTTAAATTTCGATACAACCACATTAAATAATTACGTTTATTTTGAATTGGTTTAATTGAATTAATTCCTGCTCTAATAAATATTGGCAGTGTTATGAATATTTTGCACATGAATGATAAAAAAGTGACACAATTACAAAATTGACAAACGAGTTAGGATGTTTGCATAGAAACTTCACAATATTATTTATATAATTTTTAATATTCTCATCTTCTTTTCCCACTGCAATTTAATAAACCATTTTTTGAAACAACATTTTGAGTGTGTCCAAATACTTGTAGACATCTACAAGTATTTGGACACACTCAAAATGTTGTTTATAAAAATTAGCTGGTAAAAGTTATAAGCATAACAAATTGAAGATTCATCTTCAGGCGTTTCCTAGTAGGTGATATAATTCGGTAAGAATCTCACTTGAAATCATGAAGGTTTCTGCTAAAATGCTTAGCAATTTTCTCAATGGACGACAGAGAGTGTTCACATGTGAAGCGTCGCGCCATTTTACTGGCAGATATGGATATCAAAATACTAGGTGAAATGGGGAATGTTGTAATACATCAAGTGGCCACTTAACCCAGCCAATGACAGGTCATAAGCCCTGTAAACGCCTAGATATCCATGTTCCCTTCTAAATTTCTCGTCTCTGTTGAGATGTCAAATTGTAACCATTTTTTGTTTTAAAACCAGAAAATTATGAATGAATTTGTCACATTTCATTTCTAAACGGATTTAATATCCTCTTAGCAAAATGGCGGCGAAACGACCGAAAATCTCCAGTCCGGGTGATTAACTTGCAAAAGTAATCAACATAGGATGGCCGAAGAGAAAAATAGAAAAAAGTGACTTTCCAGGGTCCAAACTAGAACCAATCACAGAGGAGGCTGCATTGAAATTCATTTCACGAAATTGCAACGTGGAATTGGTGACGTCACACAGGGCTGCAGTCTCTTTAGTGTTACCGTCTCCAGGGGCGTACTTGGGATACTTAAATAATTATTAAAAAAAAAATCAACCGTACTATAGTCTGTTAAATATAGCTTGATTAGAATGACAGCTGTCAAACTGTTTAATTTTTTTAATTCTAAATGGTTTTAAAGCTGATTTTATATAATATATACACATATATTGATTGATATGTGAAGCATTCCAGATACTAATGGTTTTTTGTTTATTAATGTACTAAATCACTCGTTAGACGTCATTTCATGGTAGTATTTGTTTGAACCAAGTCCCATACAATCATATCAGACTTGATTCACACAAATTCTAACGTGACGAACTGTCATTCTAATCAAGCTATATTTTAAGGACTATAATATATGACATTATACACCGTTTCCCACAATGAGACCGCGAAACTCCAGAGGGTGATTATTCATGATATTCTGAGAGAAAAAATCTTAATAAAGTTTTTCAAAAAACTCAATTCTAATTTCTTAAAAAAATGATTAAAATATGAATAAAAATTCACGCGTGTAATACCGTCCATTTTTAAACTGGCTAACACCACGTGACCTGCACCAATTTCAGATATGAAATTCGAATTTTGAATGTCCGCACAAGGCAAGGCGTTCGGTGACCAGAGTGGACCCCCACTCCTCCCCGCCCACCGCCACCCCGCCACCGCTAGCATTTCAAACAGAAGCCAGTATTACATAGTCGCTTTTTATTAATACTTTTTTTAAATTAATTATTAAAAATGCCCGGATCAAAAAACTTTATTAGGATTTTTTTCTCAGAATACCATGAACAATCACCCTTCGGAGTTTCGCGGTCTCATCGTGGGACACGGTGTATACAGTATGTTTTGTGAAAACTCACTTAAAGGAAGCTTTACAATATAATTATTAAAATTAGCTAGCTCCTAGAATACTCCGCCTCGTAGCGTAGTGGTAGCGCATTTGGCTACCGTGCATGAGGACGCGGGTTCGATTCCCGTAGGGGGTCAACATGAAATATTTATTTAGGGAAGATTTTCATATGAACATTTCATGTGTCATACCTTGGACTGGTACTGAAGCGTAAGACTGATCATCTTACCTTCACGAAATAAAAATGATCAAGATACACTGCACTTGGTGTACCAATGCAGTGCCCTATGCACCGTTGGGTGCTGATAAGGGAAAGTAGTAGTAGTAGTAGTAGCTCCTAGAATTAAACTACTCGGGGAGGGTAGAACGCCACACTTGAAGCACCCATTACTTCCTCCACATTCATACAACCGATTATTCCGACTTTCCACACGGTCACCATCAAGTTTGTACTTGATCATGTCATATCTTTCTCAGTCTTCCTCGACTTCTACATCCAGGCACACCTGCATCATAAATTTACTAAGCCGTAGTTTCATTATTTATTTATTTATTATTATTTTTATTTAGGGAATAATCCATTTTAAAATACAGAGTTAAGCATAAAAGGGATAATAAGCAGTAAAAAAGAGTGACAGAACATCAAATTGGTGAAGCTAAGAGAGTGAGAATAAATGTGGACACACTCAAGACAGGATCGGGTCTACTTCAGTGAATGTTTTAAATCTAGATAGACTTACACCGAAGAAGTCCAGATCCCGTCTTGAGTTTACAATACGACACAATCGAGACAATGGGGCATGAAAACCATAGTTAGTTTTGTGGTGACTAAGGAACAGCACGTCATTATTTCTCAACCTACGGACTGGAATACAGAAAGTCACTTGAGTCAGTAAAGATGGTGCATCTATCATACCATTTAGCAATTTAAATATGAAAATGGAATCAATGTTAGATCTACGCTTTTGAATACTAGAGATTCTCAACATTGACTCCATATCTTCATAGGTGTAATCATCTCTCCCCAGACCGATCATCCATGCTACTTTTCTGAGTAGGCGGTGTTGCACCGATTCAATATGGTTGATACGGCCTACATAGGAAGGAGACCAGATTACAGAAGCGTATTCACTCGCTCTACATGATCAAGCCTTAATTATCGTAAAAGGCCTTTCTTAATTTTGTTGATAATGCTAATCTCAGTTTTGTATTTTGCACAGACAGTATAAAAAAACGCTTTCTGGGGACGCCCCTGTTGTGGAGACATTTTCCCAGGAATTACCGAGTCGGTCGTGCAGTATTCCACTTGAAGGGAAGAGTGTCATATTTTTTCACTTTTTGACGTTTTGATGGCATTTTGTGTAACCAGGGCTTTAGGGCTTTAGGAAACTTGCTACACCGCGCCTTCTCGCTCTCAACTTGAGGACACGACACCGCTTAAGCCCCCTTTACAGCCGTCTCTTTCCACTTTAAGAAAAATTGTAACTTACATTTTTATTATTGGACTGAAGTAGATGAGATTTTTATTCCCACCCTTGTCAGTGCAAAAAGGTGCAAAAAGTTATATCAATAACTTAAGTTTAAAGAGACAGATTTTTTTATTTTATTTCCAAGACCCACTTAAAGTTAGGTTACTGTTGCTACCCCATGTTACCTTCTGTTGCTACTTTCCTTTACCCACATCCAATGGTGCATAGGGTACTATGATTATTTGCTACATGAAGGCAATATGATCAGTATTACGTTTCAGCGTCAGTCCAAGGTAGGTATCTTATAAAAATGTTTTTATGTGAAAAAATCACATGTATAATAAATAATTTTTATTAATGTTTATTTGCGTTTTCGTCACGATAAACAACATTTTCTAAAATACTAGCACGACTGAAATGCTCTATACCTATACACCTTAAAGTACGGATAAGGAAAAGAATTTAAAATAAATTAGAAAAATATATTTGGCCAAATAATTCGAGAGCAGGGTAAGAAAATGCCTTGCACTCCAAGATATTTTATATAATATATGAAATATTATGTTTATAAATAGAGTATATATAAGATTTCAGATTGCATTAAAGTCACTTCAGTAAATTGATTTTTATCTAATAGTGTTGCTATTTTACTTAGCATTTTTCGTGATTTCGTATTTATGTCAGTTGGATCGCTAAACAAAAATGATCTTATGGTGATAATTGATATTCATATCCAAGGACACCTGACGATAAATTATGGTACCCAAGAAATCCCTAGTTTTAGGTATTATATGTGTATAAAACGAGGCTTTTAAATCTCCTATATTTATTATATACTTATTTTTTTCCGAGGATTATCATTACTATAGTAAAATTCGGTAAAAAATCCCTAATTAACATTTCTCGATCCCAATATAATAATCTACCCCATAAAATAAAATAAATAAAGCAATACATAGTAGAGCCCTTAAAGATCTGTATTTAAAAATGTTTTTCAATGATAGATATGATGTTTAGGATTAATATTGAGTTTTAGAATTGTATTTTTTTTTTATATGTATTTTTTTTTTTTTTGTGCGCTAGGGTATGTATTGTGTAGTTTTATTTTTAGTTGAATTTGTATTTATGCACCTACTGACGAGTTGCAGTAGGCAACTCAGTAGGACATGTATTGTTTTCTTTTATGTATATATTGAAATAAAAAAATTTAAAAAAAAAAAATTAAAAAAAAGATTGAATGTGTTAATTTTGAATCGTCTTTCTTATTCGTCTTTTGATTGTGCAATATATGTAATTAAAAATGTGAATAATACCGGTCCCAAAATGAGTTTTTATAACTCCTGGGAATATAATACATGTATGTTTTATAAGATATTTTAAAGAAATAAAAAATAAAATTTTTTTTTTTTTTTTTTCAAAATTCATTTACAAATAAACTAGTATGTAAAAAATTCACCACTTATCCATATTTCGTTCACCCTTATAATATTAGTTTGATTTCTAATTATTGATTAAAATCGGGGATAACTGTCAATAGTGTTTTCCCACTATTTATCTTATTTATTCTAGCAACTCCTTCCCAAGTTCCTTCAAAGTGCAATTATTAATGCAACGTACTCCATACAAACATGTTTATATTGACTAGTCTAATACTTGTAACAGCTGTCATAATAAACTATCTCGATGGAATCAAATAATTAAGTTTTATTTTAGATAAATTTAATAAATAATAGTTATTTTACATATTCAATAATTAATAAAATATTTGTGTGTTACCTACAGATATTGATAATATTTTGCACAGCTTAATATTTAAATTTCTATAAATTTATAAATGTTTCCTTTTGAGGATGGGCTCATCTGACTTAAATAGCAAGCTTCCGTAAATTGAATAAAAAATATAAATTCTATGGCAACTGCGACACGGTATAGACAAAATAATGCCTATCTCTTCGGAAGCTTCTGGATTTATAAGCACCTCAATTCAGGGGTTTTCGTTTTAACCCTTAACCACATACCATAAAATACATTGGGTCTTCATTTAGAATGGGTAATTTCCTTTTTACATAATAATACGTTTCTCTGTGCTACACATGAGAGAAAAATTATGGATAGGTATATTACTACTAGTGCATTGGTAAACCAAGTGCAGTGTATCTTGATCATTTTATTTCATGAAGGTAACCAGTCCAAGGGGGTGTAACTGAAGCGCGATTTTTGTCGATTATTATTTGACACAAGAAAGCTGTATGCGTGCTAGAATTTAAGAGATGAATAAGGCGGAGAAAGAGGCCGAACGAAAGACTCAGCTCCAGGCGATACCAGGAGACATAAACTTGTCAATTCAGTAGAAAAATTGCCCTTGCCTTGGTCTTATGGAGACTGGAAAAGGAGGAGATCTTCTGTGCTGCACTTCACCAAAATAACGTCAAAAAAACACAAAACAGATCACAACGATTTCACTAACGACACAATGGATGCGGTGTTGATTGAACAATGGATGCGGTGTTTAAATAGTTCAAGGTTGATTTTATGTTAATTGAATGAGGGAAAAGCATGATATATAGATGGATGCGTTTAGATAAGGGGTCGCGAATTGTTACAACTTTTGGACTACCCGCAAAGTGCCATAGATAATTGGTTTTGTGGATAGAGGACGGTATAAGCAAGGAATATAGGAGTAGAAACTAAGGATTTACTGGGGCAACTTGTTCCAAGAACGACTAGCACAAATCATCACCAGCAACGTCCCGAGAAACCAAACCCATCGGCCAAACCACAAGGTATCACACGTGAAATATCAATATGAAAAACACGTGTAAATAAATATTTCATACAGGATAGGCGCCGATGGACGAAGCGCCTGCTGAACTGGGACCTAGAGCTGCAAGGAGACCTGTAGGAAGACCACCAAGAAGATGGACAGATGACGTAAAAAGTACTGCAGGATCCAGATGGCATCTCGAGGCCCAGGACAGAAAGCAGTGGACCAATATGGGGAAGGCCTATGTCCAGCAGTGGACGAACAATGCTGATGAAGAAGAAGAAGAAGACAGGATAGGCAAAATTACTATTCAAGTATTGGTTTTTTTATCATAGTATATTTGTTTTGTATCCAACTCTGATATGTTGTTAAAATTTTAAATAACTATTGTTCCATTTTCAATACCAAAAGATTCAATTTAAAAAGGTCTGTTAAGTTTAGAATTTTAATTTACCCCACTGTTGAAACAACCAAACCAGTTCGTAGTAGTTTAGTAGTTTAGGGTTATTCATGGGTTTCAATTTTAGGGAGGAAATTTTAATTAATATTTAAACGGGAAACGAAATCCCGAGAGTAACGACATTTTCCGGAAGTGGGGAAGGCCCGGGAGGTGGGTACTCGCACTTGGGATAAAATATTGCGTTTTTTTTCAAAATAAAATTTTTACGAACCTAGAGTAATAACGCTTATTTAATTCTCCAACGAATGAGAACCCAATAAAACGCTATAAGTTTACGAATGAACGAGTTTTTTTTTCACATTTTAATGAGGACAAATTACTGGTAAGTATACTGTAACACCCATCTGGGCAAATAATAAAAAATTATCAACAGTACGTGAGAAACTCTTAAACCCTGGAAACTAATTTGATTATCTAGGCGTTTACAGGGCCTTTATGACATATTATTGGCTGGGTTAAGTGGCACTAATGTGATGTAATACAACATTCCTTGTCGTTCTGTCCCATCGAAAAAACATCTTATTACCCTTAGATAACCAAATAAATGACGAATTACCTCGGAAGATCTATTAATGAGAATTATTTTATTTTATCTTTATTTTATTTATTATAGAAAACAACAGTAATCGTTTACATGAACGCAGTATAAGCAAAAAAAATGCATATTACCAAATT
>JAGVSP010005301.1:0-10387 GCA_022494985.1 Micrasema minimum
TTTATTTATTGACGGACAGAGTCCATTATATGTCATAGTATAAAATACCTTAATTAAGAAAGAGCTTTTACGATGGTTTGATCATGTGGAGCGAATGAGTGATGAAAGAACGGCTAAAAGAAGTTTAAATGCAAGTGTGCCTGGATGTAGAAGCTGCGGAATGCCAAGAAAGACATGGCATGACCAAGTACGTAAGTGGACATGTGAAATGTCGGAATAATCGGCGTATGTGCATGAGAAGATGTACGAATGTAGAGGATGCAAAGAAAGTCTGTCAGGACAGAGTGGTATGGCGTTCTATCCTTTCTGCCTGCCTCTTCGGGAAAATGGCGTGATGGTTAGTTTGTTAGTTATATAATACCTATTAAATAATGCTGATTTTTTTAATCAATTACCTGTTACATATTATTTACTTATAAAAAACCTGAAATATAATATTTGTAATGTATTTTTTAATGTCTCAGTACAATATACAAATAAATTTAATAATGTTATGTCAAATGCTTTCCGTATTTTAATTTGCCACGATCGGCTCTCTGTTTGTATGAAGTAGGATGCATTTATTGCACTTCGGGGGATTATTTTAGAATATAAAATATAAATACTTGAAAAAATTATTGACAATTATCCCCGATTTCTAATTGATAACTAGCCAATATTTCGAAAATGGAGAACTGGTGATTTCGTAAATAGTGGCTTCTATTAAAACTATTTAAATATAGGTATGAATCCTCGGGAAAAAAAAGTAAATATAGAATATTTCAAATCTCCCAAAGTTTACCTTAGAGCCCATCTAACTGACCACTACACCTTTTTTACGAAGAGGTAAAAAGAGTGGACAGAACACCAGACCACTCTAACTCGAACAGTACGCTTTCTTTGCTTCTTCAACGTACCCACATCGATTATTATACTTTTTATATGACTTCTTTCACGTATTTACTTGTACTAAAAAAATATTCAAAAATTATTTTAGGCAGATATAAAAATAAACACAGATTTCTAGGTTATTTTATATGTATGAAGTTTTTCTGGTTTTTATATTATACAAAAGAAAAAATAATAAGTTTAGGAGACGTAGATAGTACATAAATAATACAAGAGTATAGATTACTATTTTTCCTGAATTGTAACAGTATTTCCTTTAGAACTATCTTTTTGCAAAATAAACAGCAATAATAAAAATAAGGTAAAACAAAATTTATGTATTTATTCCAAAAAGTCAAGACTCCTCCCGAAAGTTTCCTATCCCCCTACATTTTAATCAATTCCATTTAATTACACACTCCAAATTTCGTTCCCTGGTAGGAATTTTGGGTCCCAATAAATACATAAAATGTCAAGAAATCTTCGGGCTAAAAGCTCGTCTCTTAAACCCGAGCTGTGAATCCAGAGCAAAAGGCAGGAGAGAGGATTTATGGCGAAGGGCGTACAGGGTTCAATGTTACATTGAAATGGTGATTTAGTCAAATTCTTGAATGCACACAATGGGATGGTAATAGAAAAAAAGTGACGTTCAGAATCTCTCCAAGGGACGGCTTTAAGTGAACCACTAACATAATATAACTATCTTATCTATGTAGGGTAAAATAATTCTAGAAACAAACTAACTTTCATATATAAATGTAAATTTGTACCAAGTGAATAATTTGGAAAATGAATGTCTGTTTTCATGTGATACCATGGACTGGTGCTATAACGTAAGACTGATCATCGTGCTTTTATTTATCAAATGATCAAAATTCACTGCACTCGGCGTACCAATGCAGTGCAGTATGCATTATTAGATGCGAAGAAAAAAATGTAGGTAGGTAGTAGTAATTTAATTTTTGGAAGATCGAGGTCCAAAATTCACCTCATTTTGTATTCAATACGAGTATTTTTCCACTCATATTCTTTTCAAAGAGGCTTATTCTACGAATTTAGCCCTTTTTGGATATCATATTCCAGAAAAATCACATGAATTGACACGGACAGCCATAGATTGCTTCTTGCTTTAGAAGTTCCTTGAAAAACAAAAGAGTTAAAGTAAAATTAACGAGAAGCTGAATATTGAAACCAATTTGATCAGTAATTGTAACTTGTAAGAATTTATAGCAATATACGATATCCCGTTGCTCTTCAATAGCGCACTAAGTCTTGAATGAAAGCATTTCTAGACAAGGGTTGTATTGCTTTCCACGTTGCAGGGTTTTATCACGAAGGAAAAAGAATTTTCATTACAACACTAGCAAGATTTCCATACATCTTCACAGCAATAAAGCTCCTCTTTCCTATTACGGCTGACGTTTTATCATTCCACTGTTGCAAGAAATAGATTTCATGTTCTCCAATACTGTGTCGTCACTGTGTGTACTGTGCGCTGTGGAACTTGCTGTTTAATATACATGGTGTAACAAAATTAGTACAGCCCGAAAACTGGTGAATCTTTACATTTGGAGTCGAATGTGTAATAAAACTCGCAGTCCAAAAAAAAATATTTTTCCTCGTATGTAAGTTTGGCAGATTAAGTAAAATGGCACAAATCCTTATTTGAAATCTGACTAAATGAAAAATTTGACATCTCAACAGAGAAAAAATTTGGAAGGGAATATGGATATCTAGGCGTTCACAGGGCTTATGACATGTCATTGGCTGGGTTAAGCGGCCACTTGATGTATTACAGATTCCCCATTACACATAGCATTTGATATCCAATCTGCATATACAGTAAAATGGCGCGACGCTTAATGTGAACACTCTCCGTCATCCATTGACTTTTGTTAAAATATTTGGACACACTCAAAATGTTGTTTATAAATAATTCTATTTGATAAAAAAAAAAGTATCGGAAAAAAAATTTACCTCGTACAATTTTCTCGAAAAGTATGGGTCAAATAAAAAAGAAAATTAATCTACAAAATCGACTCCAAATATGACGTAGATTCAGTGACAAAAATATGTCTTTATCCAATACAGGAGGTACCAATGGTATTTTTTATTTTCATTTATTTTATTAAAGTTTTCACCGAGAAATGTGAAAGTAAAATGTGTACTTTTAAAAATATAGCTGCAACACCAATTACATGCATATACATAATAATATAATCCTATGGTATAATTTTATAACTTGCTTCGTCTATTTATAAAATTATAGACCTATAGAATTTACCGTACACAAGTTGCTATTTTCTTTCAAAATTTTAATAAAATTATTTTATTTTTAAATACGATTTGTTAAACCGTTGTATTTATGTACATCGTGTTCCCTCAGCGGATTTTACAGTACATCGCTATTTCATCGCCTCAGTGCCGGGAATGTTTGCACAGAAGACTGCATTCGATTTGCTTCAGTAAGGGTTGCATCGCTATTTCATGATTTTAAATAATTAGTAGTCTACGGGAATGTAAGTAAAATATAATTATGTAAAATGAACTATGAAGCTAAAAACTAAAAATTTGTTTGCTTCTACATAAGTGTATGCATAAGAATGACTGGTTCTTCCAGAAATGAATATTCTTAAAAACGTTATAAATTTTTTAAAATTTTTTAGATTTAAAACACAAGATCAAACATTTTGTTTTCATTAATAGATTTACAGCATAAAAGGTCGAAAATACGAAAGATTTTTAACGCGACGTTATTGGGTAATGACGTCATACCGTCCACCGTGAAAGGCGTGAAATTCATTCCGTAGTAAGCGCCTATATTGCTGTGACGTCACACCGCATGCGCGCCAAAATGGAGGATTTTGCGAGCGATTTGAAAAAGCGCTATTCAAACCGCGCTAGAAAATTCATATGACATCGTGTTCCCTTGATATTGTATTTTTCGTAATCAAGATTTTTAAAGTGAAAAATAAAAAATCGGGTACTTTTAAAATATTATTTTTATTGGGCATACTATTGCTATCTTTCCCTTCTCCGCGCCCAATGGTGCATACGTGAAGGTACACCAAGTGCAGTGTATCAGATCATTTTATTACGTGAAGGTAGGGTGATCAGTCTTAGTAGTACCAGTCCAAGGTATCACATATAAAATTCGCATCTCAACAAATATTTCATGTTGACCCCCTACGGGAATCGAACCCGTGACCTTATGCACGGTAGTCAAATGCGCTACCACTATGCTACAAGGCGGACACATAAAAAATTACGTACTTACGTCACCGAAAAAAAATCAGATATGTGTGGAAGTATGTGCAGACAAACTCAAAATATCGTTAAAAGGTAATGAAAAATATCAGAATGTAAAATGGCAGTGCATAATGGAGTTCTGGTACCAACCATTATGTATGGAAGCGAAAGTTGGAAAAATAGGATGAAAGTAGATTGAATGCAGTTGAAATGCGATCTCTCAGGTGAATGTGTGCTAAAACTATGTAAAATAGGTGTACTAAAGTTGAAATTAGAGCAAATTGCAAGGCTGAGATAAGCATTATCGACCAAATTAAGAAAGGTCTTTTACGTTGGTTCGGTCATGTAGAGCGAATGGATGATGAAAGAACGGCTAAAAAAAAATATATGATGCGACTGTGCCTGGATGTAGAAGTCGAGGGAGGCCGAGAAAGACATGGCATGATCAAGTAAACAAGTGCTTGAAAGTGGGCATGTAAGAAGTCGGAATAATCGACGTGCGTGCATGAGAAGATGTATGAATGTGGAGGAAGCAAGATAAGTATGGTAGGACAGAGTGGTGTGGCGTTCTATTCTCTCTTCCTATCCCTTCGGGGAAATGGCGTGATGGTTAGTTAGTTAGTTAGAATAAATAACACCACTTTACCAAAACAACATTCCCGTAGGACTATCATAAAGTGACATAAACTTTTTCTGCGTTTTTGTTAGCTCCATTATTGTACAACAAATTTAAATATTTACCCAGCTTATTTTTGCACTCTCAACCTTTTTCGTCTTTGAGCGCAACGTTTTCAATCAGTTAAATCTTAGAACAACTCATCTTTCCCGGATGATGGCACATAGAAATTTATTCCCATTATGCAATTGCCAGAACAAAGCTTTTCGCTGTGCAAGTAAAACTATAGCTATAGAGACCTCAAGCTAAATATCTCATGTACGGGGTGGTGTATTTCTTTGTAAATATTTTATTAAGTTAGTCATGGGACACTAAAAGAAATGGCAAGATGGATGCACTTACATTTTGAGACTGATTTTACCAATGAAAATATTGAGCTGAAAGCATAAACTTTTATTGAGACATGAAAATGTTAATTTATTTTTATTTTTAAAGTGGTCATGTAAAAAGTCGGAATAATCGACGTGCGTCCATGAGAAGAAGTATGAATGTGGCGGAAGTAAGGGAAGTGTGCTAGGACAGAGTGGTGTGGCGTTCTATCCTTTCTGCTTACCCCTTTGGAGAAATGGCGTGATGGTTGGTTAGTTAGTTTATGACGGAATGTATGTATTTTTTTTAGTTTTTACGATGAGATTTTATCTTTCAACCTTGCGGTTATTAATAATTTTCATTTTGTTTTCATTTTTTTAAGTAATTTAAACATGCGAAATCGGTCAATTTCTGCATGAATCTATAAAGTATTACATCCAAAAATTATCTAAAAACCGTTGTGACTCAAACGAAGTATTTAACCTCACCTTGGCGTATTTCAGCTCTAAACCTGTGCACTGCGGGGACAACTATTTTTTTTTAATGCATTAAATATCTAACATCCTGCATATATAAAATCAGCGGCTATGCATAGCAAAATTATTATCAGAGCTCCAGCGACTCTGCATTGGTAGCTATAACTATGTAGAAACCTAGAGACTGCACAGCTATAACTATGTAGAAACCTAGAGTCTCTGCATAAAACCTTTGTAATAGTCCAAGGAATGTTTGCCTCCAGTAAATTTCAACGGCAACGTAATAAAGTCAAGACGAAAGAAAAAGATGAGTTTATGTAATGATTGCGGATGAAGAGAGATGAAATATTGCACAAAAACTAGAGTAGATAAAAAACTTAACTTGAATAATTGCGTAATATAATCAACTAACTAACTAACCAACACGCCATTTCCCCGGGTAGGCAGAGAGGATAGAACGCCACACCACTCTGTCCTGGTATACTTCTCTTGCTTCCTCCACATTCATACATCTTCTCATGCACGCACGTCGATTATTCCGACTTCTTACATGCCCACTTTCAAGCACATGTTTTACTTGATCATGCCATGTCTTTCTCGGTCTTCCTCGACTTCTACATCCAGGCACAGTCGCATCATATATTTTTTTAGCCGTTCTTTCATCATCCATTCGCTCTACATGACCGAACCAACGTAAAAGACCTTTCTTAATTTTGTCGATAATGCTTATCTGAGCCTTGCATTCTGCTCTAATTTCAACATTAGTGCACCTATCATACATAGTTTTAACACACATTCGCCTGAGAGATCGCATTTCAACTGCATTCAATCTACTTTCATCCTTATTTTTCCAACTCCATGCTTCGTTATTTACTACCATTATTTGTTGAAAAAGTGGTAATTAAATTATTGGTATTATTATTACTAAAGATGGCGTCCCTGTGGTAAAGCAGCTTTAGGGTGCCAAATTTGCAGAACGGAGGTGTAGTGTTCGTTCCCGTTGAGGTCTCGAAAATACAAAATGCCTCTAATATTCAACGTAAGCCGCAAGTTCCTGTGTACTTTCCCAAATTATAAACATAATGGAAAGCCTCCAAGGAATTCAATTATTTTTAATAGTTAAAACGCGTGTTTCAATTTAAATACTTATCCAAATTATTTCACGTAAAAAATTCAAGTAATAATATTTAAATTTTGAAAAAACCATGTTCATTTTTATTTCGGTCATGCTGTAAATCCCTGTTTTTTTAAGGTTTACCGTTTTTCTGAGGCTGTACATATAAAATAACGAAGATTCTTCACACAAATTATTTACGTATAAAACTTATGCAGGTGTGTGGAAAGGTTCTATTTACAATGGTTGTTCATTTTTATTAACGAATGCTTTTACAGTATGGTGCTAATGGAGATATTACGGAAAGGTCTTAACGCTTATTTTATTTGTGCTTTTGAAAATTTCCCTCACACTTTGCCGTAAATGTTTATCATTACAGCCCTTAAATTACCTTCCTCAAAGTTAATGATCAATTGATTGCTTATTTATTGGAACTTAGTAAATAAATTATTGATATTTCTTCAAAATTATTTCTGCGCTGGCGCAGACAGCTCTAAAGATGGCATACGACTAAAAATTGCAAAGAATCGTTATACCTATATTCTATTTACCCAGTCAAGACCAGCGAACACGCAGGGGTCGCGGGGTATCATGTGCAAACCAACGAACACCTGCGTTAGGGTAGGATTCCTAGTTTTCAAAACCATTTTACTTTTATTTTTGGTGATTAATTTTTCTTTTAATTAAAAAGTTACAGTGTGCATTACTTTGAATGCATTCTATTTTAATGGGTGGTGGAGGAATTGACCGATCTCATTTACCCAAAAAATTTGCAAAAAAATAAAAGTCTATAATTTTTCTTCTAAATCTCTGATATTCCAAAACCAAATCTAGAAATTAATATATCATGCTGAATAAATAGAAATATTTTTTAGGAAACTAGTGTTTTAATGTACACAGATCAGCGCCGGGTACTAAAATGGGTTCGCTTACCGTGCACGTGAGTATCACGCAACTGGGATGTTATGACTGATACTCTTGAGCGGATAAACAGACTTTAGTTAAATTTTACCTCGAAAGCGCTGCAACTTAGATTATGTATCTAGATATTATTATATCCAGAAAACGTTAGAATTATGTAGAAGCATCAAGATGTTTCTTGATATAAGTAAGGCACTAGAATCGTGTACAACATAATTAAAAATTCGATGTACCGTTTCCAGAATATTCTAAGAAATTTCTCCCCGGCTATAAAAACTCCATTCACTGTCACTTGAAGCAGTCATTTCAAGACCGTTGCAAAGTATTATCTAGTAAATCCTTTTCTATACGTATCCCGAGAGCCTTAACCATGCTTTCCTATTTTGCAAGGCATCAGGTTCTCGGCGTCCTGTTGACAATTCGTCGGCAGTTTGCGTCAGAGCTGCGGGACGTGGACGTGACTTGGGAGGATGCACGAGAGCTGGCGGCCGATCGCTTGGCCTGGAGGCAGTTTGTGGATTCCATATGCCTAACGATTAGTGATAAATAAATTATTGTTTTCCTTAATATATATTAATTGTGTTTGAATTAAAATTCAAAAATATTTTAACATATTAAGAAAAAAGTACTACCTGCAGAATAGTGGGTGCTTTTTTTTGTACTGTGCTTCATTTAGAAAGATCTGAGATAGGAATAAAAGCCTTCTACAGAGGTTCTAGTGCTCTCAACTCACCGCGTGAAGAGTTATGAAGAAGAGGTCAAGGATTCACTAAACGTCAACACTACAGAAACAATCCTTAACTCTAACGCGACTGTGATAAAACATCCATCCACCATACATTAAATTAAACTACTTATAATTATAAACAACATTTTGAGTGTGTCCAAATACTTGTAGACAAAAACTGGATTTCACCCATTACGGGCTAATAATTACAATTTGACATCTCAACAGAGACGAGAAACTTGGAAGGGAATATGGATATCTAGGCGTTTACAGGGCTTATGACCTGTCATTGGCTGGGTTTAGTGGCCACTTGATGTTTACAACAATTCCCCATTTCACCTAGTATTTGATATCCATATCTGCCAATATACAGTAAAATGGCGCGACGCTTCACATGTGAACTCTCTGTGATCCATTGAGAAAATTGCTAAGCATTTTAGCAGAAACCTTTATGATTGCAAAAGAAAAAAATATAATGAATTATTTAATCCATTTAAAAAATTAAACCCAGAACTCTACTTATATGGAAAACATAAATGAGCTTTTGACATTCATTTATAAAAAAAATAACAAAGGGTAAAACTTCTCTTTTAATTATTTTAACATAGGATTAAGGAAAATAACAAAATAAATTTTTTCCAAATTAATTATAGTTAGGAAACATTATCATTTTTATTATTTAAAAAAAATAAAAATATGTCTTATTCCTCCAAGATATTAAGAATGTAAAAGAAGAAATAAATTACATAATAGTATCTCAAATACGAGAAGGTTTACACGTGTAAACATGATGAAATAATTTCATTATGTTGTTTTTATAAAATAATATTATACTTGGTTATTTTTGGAAATGTTATTTACAAATACGGAAGAAACAGTTTCCGCTTAATTGTATGTCATGGGTTTACATCGGGAAAATGTATTAGCTAAATTCTGAGTAAATAGAAAACATAAAAGTATTTTTACGTCGGAATTGACAAAATTTTAAGGATTTTTATATTTTGTTTTTCTCATGAAAATATTTTCGAATTAATATGGGAAAGCGGCCGCGAGTCAGTGTTAATCATAGGAGTGAAGACTGGTATATTTTGGTTTTGTTTTTGTATTGTTTCATGCTTGGAGAAATCATTATAATAACAATAAGTTCCATATAATCGTTGTGATTACCTACTCTATTTAATGTAACGATGCATAGTAGGTAATCACGCATCTTTTCCATATTAGCTGTTGGGCCGAGAACAGGCCCTGTGGAACTCGACTGAGGCGACACCCGCGCCCCAGCCAGCCAACTATTTTATTCGCGTTGAAACTTTTAACTTTTGTCGAAATTTAAATACAGTATTTTCGTTTTTATTCATCACCAACATCACCATTGAGGTTTTCAGTCCAGCCTCGCTCTTTGGCATCGAAGCCCCACCAAATATTGAAAAGAAAAATAAAAAAATTTAGTTGTCTCTAAAGTCGGTTTACGGACGATAATTTTACGTGATAACGTCATAAGAAAACATTGAATGAAAAATAGCATACTTTTATGAATTGAATTGAATTATTATTACTGAATTATCATTATTTTGTATAATACAAAGCAGGAGTTAATTGAAAATTTTTTTTTTTTCCATAAATTAACATTTTTTTTTTCTTTTTCTTACTGTGCTGCTGCTGTCTCCTTCTACTCGGACGCATCGGCCGATGGAGTGGAAGAGAGATAGATGCGTCACAAACCGAACGCTTAGGCCGATCGTGCCTCTCTATCGCTTGTTCCGCGCTCTCGCTTGCACACTCGGCTCAGGCGGAACGTGACAATGAGTCATGCTTTTTCGTGTGTGCAGCCGGCGTTCATCGATTTATAAGACGTTATCACGTCAAAAATTCTTTGTAGACGACCAAGTTTATTCAAAAACAAGAATCAACATTCCAAGTTTAATTTGAAAAGAGAATTGTCTCGCGGGCGTTCAAAAACAAGCAAGTAAAACAAAACGATTTTAGCAACGATGCGATGGTCGCAAAATGAAAGCTTAGAGCTCTCTGGACTCACCGCACCAAAATTG
>JAGVSP010005302.1:0-22007 GCA_022494985.1 Micrasema minimum
AAAATAAAAAAATATGGGGGAAAAAATAAAATGAGACATTTGACGTTAAATTTAATAAAAAGAAAAATTATATAAATAATACAAATGAATTATTTTTTCCTTAATAGGCAGGTATTTTATCATCATCATCATACATATCGCTTCCTATGTGGAGCATATGGATCACAACTGCCTCCAGGCCAAGCGATCGGCCGCCAGTTTCCGTGCATCCTCCCCAAGTCCAGGTACACGTCCCTCAGCTCTGACGCAAACTGCCGACGAATTGTCAGCTGTGGACGACCAGGACGCCGAGAGCCTGATGCCTTGTAAAAGCCCCCCCCCCCCCCCCCCCCACGGGTTAAGGCACTCGGAAGGCGTACGTAGTATATGGGCCTAGCCAGCCTAAACGCCTGACAGAAGATACCGAGGGGTTCTCTGTGTTCCGTTGCCTCACCTCTGTGTTCCTTATTTCTTACCCGTCTCCTTTATTTCATTATTTATACAACTTATAATCACTTGTTTCAATTATTACTATTATATGCCAGGGTTTTTTGTACCTGGGCAAGGGTCAAATAAGTTGTAAACCTATGCTGCACGTTCAATAATAAATTATTTCTCCTCTTAAGCATTGAATTGTTGGTTTGTTACTTATTTTCCTCAATACATAATAACGTTCGTTGTTTTCGATCCAAAAACCGCAGAACGTATAAAATTTCTTGAAATATTTTCTCTTATGATCGCTACCGCTTATCTTTTATTCAATTTAAGTAATGCGATTATTCTGTCATTGTCAGTGAAGCGATGGAGTCAGGTAAAGTTTTACAGACAAATTTCATTTCGGGAAGTGGAGCGTGATCTCGCCAGAACTAGGAAAACTGAGAGAACTAGACAAGCTCCCTACTCATTTGGTGGTCGCCTCTGAGTACCAACTTCAACGGAAAAGGGGTTGATACAACACTAATCTTGGGTAATTAACAAGTTTCACTGAAGACGTAATCAGTATATAAACTGAAATAAGTGTGTAACTATTGAAATCAATAAACATCAAACGAGTATACCTACAATATTAATAGAATGTGCAGTTGTTGATTGCAATTTGACATCTCAACAAATACGAAAAGTTTGGATGGGAGCATATGGATATCTAGGCGTTTTACAAGAGATTATCTCGGCCGCTCATTAGCTGAGTTACGTCGGCCACTTGATGTATTACAACAATCTCCATTAGTCACCTTGTATTTGATATCCATATCTGCCAATTATCATAACTTGTATATAGTAGCTATACAGTGAAATGGCGCGAAACGCTTCACTTGTGAACACTCTCTGTCATCCATTTGAGAAAATTGCTAAGCATTTTAGCAGGAAACCTTTATGATTGTAAGTGAGATTTTTCACCTACTAGGAAACGCCTGAAGATGGCTCTTTATTTTGTTATGCTTGCTGGCAAAAAATTTTTAATAAAACTATATTTTATAAATATCTATATCTACTATACCTTCATCTTCATCATCATACCATATTAACGCTCCCTATGTGGAGCATATGCGAATCCACAAACTGCCTCCAGGCCAAGCGATCGGCCGCCAGCTCCCGTGCATCCTCCCATCTCAAGTCCACGTCCCGAAGCTCTGACGACTGCCGACGAATTGTCAACAGTGGATGACCAGGACGCCGAGAACCTGATGCCTTGTAAATAGGCAAGCATGTTATAGGCTCTCGGGAGACATACGTAGTTATATGGCCTAGCCAGCCGAAACGCTCTTCGCCGGGTGACAGTAGATACCAAGGGTTCGCTGTGTCCGTTTGCCTTACCTCTGTGTTCCTTACAAACTCAAACCACCGCACACCTAAAATTCTTCTAAGACACCTATTCTCAAAACTCAGGAGTCCCTATACCTTACCTATTGTTAAAAATCAAACATGATTTTTTGGCCGAATTAATATTATTCGAGTATAAGATTTAGTTTTCACTGACTATTTTTGTAAGCCAGCCGATTTTTTTATTCTTTTAAGGCGTTGTTTTTTAATGGAAATGCATTTGTCTAGGTTGATATTTTTTGTTTATTTAAACTTCATAAATTACATAGCAAGAGTACAAGGGCGGGCTTATTGCTTTTTAGAAAAAATATCTTCCAACCAACCCTTAGTTCATATTCAAAAGGTTTCATCATTTATAAACATTATATTTACATAAAATATAATATTCCTTCCTTACTGTATGTAGCTAATTGCAGAGGTACTTACAGTTCTATAATGGTCTAAAATACATGATTTCAACCCAATAAAAATAATAGTTCCAACTAACACATTCCAAACTTATCATTGTGATTTTATCACACCTTTTGTTTAAAGGACTAAAGTGGACTAAAAGAGTGAAATGAGTTTGACTTAAGAAAATAATGAAACGGTCAATTAAAATAGCTTTAAAAGATAGAAAAATAACTTGAACATTCAGTCTAGACATTAAAAAAGCCTTTTATGATGCATTCAATTTCACTTAAATTTGTTCACAATAAACAAGATGAAATTAACTTATAAAAAGATACCCAATAATATATAAAGGTATCCATTAAATAATTTATTTTCTCTTTTGTTCCAGGTAAAATACTTCTTTTTTTAGAACTGCATTCGACTTAATGAACAATTTGGTAAGTAATTTACATTTATAAACATAAATTGTGATTATTTTTCTAAAAATCTATGATTATGAATCTATTTTTCCTATATACTTAGTTGGGCACTAACATAAGTGTACAGTCAGTAATGTAATATGTACGTCGCCGTCGTGCTAGGCGTGAGAAAGTTACCGTACCGAGTTACCATTGAGTAAGCGAGAAAACATTCATTATATTCAGAGATAATTTCAAACTGAAATGCACATTTCCTGTAATAATAAATTAATAATATTCGTGTGGAGGAAAATAACAGCAATTTAGTCAATCACCAATTATTGAACTTGGTGTTATTAAACCGAGAAATCTAATTAAGACATTTAAACCTACGTATAAGAAAAGTGTACATAATAGATTGAGATTTGATTACTGATATTTCTTGGCGGAACTTCATTTTCATTGTTATTAATTACACGCCTTTTTAGTTTTAACCACTTTTTATTTCACTCAGCGACCTACGTTTCGTCATTACAGACACCCTCACCAGTTTGAACTCTCAAAACTCGGTTTACATTATAAAATAAGGATATTTAATATTAAACTGCAATTAAACATTTAAAGACTCATTTTGGCTTTGACACACAATTGTCTGTTAGATTGAAAATGGTTAATAGCTGTATATTCACTAGGTAATATTGTTAATTTCACAAATCATTTGATATCACTGTTTTCGTTTTTCACTTGTATAGTGTTAAATTACAACCAACGTTTTGTGATTCAAATATTATATACCTAATGTATAATTATTTATTTAGCAATGTCATTGAATCTTTTACCTAAACGTGAGGTTTACTCAGAGCAACAGTTGAATTTGAATGTCTCATCGTGAACGATTTATAACAATGCCTAATTATGAAAGAATCGTTTCGTTTTTTTAGCATTCTGTTTTCCATCGTAAAAGCGTTTCTTTATGTTAATCAGAATGCAGTGTTAATTGTGTTTTATTCCTGAAACTTATTACTAAAGAAAATTCTCAACAAACAATGTTTGTCATTTGGAAAAATAGCGACAGGAAGCTAAAAGCACAAAAAACTATACTAAACGTTTTAAACTAAAAACTTATTTGTATTTGTGTCTCCATTAGTGTTGGAAAATAAAAAGTTTTGATAAAAATGTTTAAGAAATAATGTAAAATACAAAACGTACTTTTCTCGTTAATTTATCAAATATTTCATGTGACATTTTTAGTGTGTTAAATAATTGCACACAAATCTGAATTTTTCCCATTACAGGAGTATATTGATTTTTTATATCTATACAGAGATGTAGGAACATTTTTTTCAAATTCGGGAATATGGATATTCAAAGCGTTTACAGGGCTTATGACTCGTTGGGTTGGGTTAATCTAGACATTTTTTTTACTTCATCTCTGTAGGTATATAAACAATAAATTATTCTGTAAATAAATGAATACTGTATCGTGTTATAACTTGTAACAATTTTGTTATTTTTGGTTAACTTTTTTCATATAACCTAATCAAACATAACTATTTTTGATGCGACAGTCATAATCTTGGAATTAGTCTGTGCTAAGTTCAAAATATGCTTAAATAAGCTGAGATTGACTTAACGGTTGCGATTATGAAATTCAGCCATAGTCGTCCCTAATTACAAGTTTCAATTCAACTATGTTTGCTGCAAATAAGTGTTTTGTGTTCATTAATGACAAGGTATGCCTTTCTTTCCTCATTCGCTGGAAAAACGTCTCCAATACTTCCGAGAAAAGTAATTATAGTTGCTTATGACGTTGTTTCCTTAAGAGGATTTCCTTCATATGTATAATCAAAACACAAGTAAACGTGTTATGGGAACATTGATAGAAAGCAATATTCTCTTCTCTCAAAGAATGCTTCGATTAAGAAATAATACGAAGCTTAATACAAATGATCAAAGATATAAATAAATTTTACGTTTGTTTACATTTTTATATTCATTTTGGTTAAAGAATAATTATTAATAAATGATTTATCAGCGAAGTCACAATTATGTCTAAATACATGATAGTATATTTATTATTTTAGTTGCTGTTACTAGAACCCAGTATCGAATTTATTTGCATATATTCAATTGTCTTTACGAAAATATTTTTAGAAAGAAACTACTATAATATTATGTTTGAAAAGTGGAAATAACTGCTTACAGTTGAATAAGTGGAGATATAGAGGGATTAAAATCTAGGATTTTTAATTTAAAGTCAGTGCCATTCTCGTGACCAAAACCCGATGTACAATGTAAAACACAATTTGATTTTTATATAATCTAATAGGTAGATAGAAACATTGTCATTTGATATTTAATAATATATAATAATATAATAATTTAATGTAATTTAAATTCTCCATATAAAACTGGTATTTCTTATTCCAATCACAGATGTGCAGTTGCATTTAAAACACGTCAGTATGCATTCAATTTGCCTTGATCCAAAATAAAAGGTATTAAATTAACGCTGTACTAACCACAAATAACAAAACCTTAACAGCTGGCTATATACTGAGATATTTTATTGGAGACAGAATTATAGGTAGCGTCCTTAGTCCTTGTAAACATAGTTTAGATTGCTTGTAATATTACTCGTAGGATTCTAGGTAAAAATCAAAGTAATTATATTATTGAACATATTTATAGATAATGAAAAACAAACACAATTATACAAAGCATTTATTAAAATCGCTTGAATAAATTAATCGTATTCTCTAATGAATATTCGACAAACTAAAGCTGCGATGAATATGGCAAGCCCTCTTTATTGTATCTTCTGGGAACAGACAACAAAAATTTCATGACAGAGACTGTGTATTGTATTTTATTAGTAAAACTTCATAGGTACGTTTCAATCGCACTCATGGTAAAGAAAAATGATAAAAATATATATATTATGAAAATTAATTATTCTTTTTGTTTCTACATTTTTATTAAGCAATAAAAAAAAATCTTACAGCTAATATAATACTTTTTTTTTTCCATATAAATATTTATAACTGATCATAAAGATGTTTGATTTCAAATATCTTAATTTCGTATTTATAGTGTAAGAAATACATTCTAAATAAAAACCGAATGATTCCTGGTTGAATAAGGTAACTGCAATACGTTATTATTGATATAACTGCAATATGTTATTGTTGTGGTATCCAAAATTTATGGCTCAGAAACTATGCTGTATTACATTAGTATTTTACTAAGGTTCCTTCTGAATTCATTTAATCCGTTTATTTCTTTGACAGTCTCCGGTAGTTCATTATGCACTAAATGTTTTGATTGTGAATATATTTTGTTTGAATATACTCGTTTTACGAGTGCTGAAGGATTAGTTCTCCCTAAATATAATAACAAGTATGGTAAGAGAACACTTCAGTACAGTATACCAAAAATCTGTAACATGCTACCAAGAAGTATTAAAAAAATAATTAATTTTTCAAGCTTAAAAGAGAGAGACGCGTGCTGAGAACTTGGTTGCTAGAGCGCGATTTATTATACTGAGTTTTCGAATTGTATTTTTATTTATATGTATTTTAATTTTTTTGTGCGCTAGGGTATGTATTGTGTACTTTTATTTTTAGTTGAATTTGTATCTGACGAGTTGCAGTAGGCAACTCAGTAGGACATGTATTGTTTTCTTTTATGTATATATTGAAATAAAAAAAAATTAAAAAAAAAAAAAAAGTGAATTTTTGTAAAATTGGTTTATAAAAATATTGAATGAAATAAAAAATAATAAAAAAAAATTTAAAAAATTGATGTACCTACATAAATGTTAAGAGTGTAAAACCGTATTTTACATATTTTTCTTTTATCCTGTTTTCAATCCTTGAAACTCGCCCAATCACGAGTATTGATTAGAATAGCGATTCTCCCACACCTTTACAAATCCCACGGCAGCTTTCAGGAATTGCAGTTTTCAGGAATCGCTGGTTTCAGGCTGCAATAAATACTCTGAAATGGTTTATTTATGCAACTGCTCAGGTAGCGCGAGAACTGTTGAAATATACGGCACCATTGATACAGATTTACCAGAAGTAAAGCCTTTTCAGGTATGTAAATGTAAATTTTATGTTGCTTTTTTATTCCAATTTTTGATTAATCATTAACATCCTTAATCGAGTGCGAAAATAAAGTATTGAAATGAAATGAAATCTTTGCTTATGAACAACACGGTATTTTCCAATTCGTTGGTGATCGATCGTAGCCATTATTTTAATATAAAAGCACTGATATAATTTGTCAAAATTTTTTCAGCAATTCATGTCGACTAACTTGTAAGTAAGGTCTAAACATCTTGGAGTATTGACAAATGTATATATATTTAAGTATATGTATATTTATGTATATGTATATTTTATGTATTATACTACATTTAATCGTCAAAACTTAAAATAAAACTTTAGTATGGAACTTTAGTATGGAGTTACCAATGTCTTGTTAAAACACTTACATACGTACGTAAAAAATTTCAGCATTTTTGCCGTTTTTTTTTACTTTGAAATTTAAGGTTTGGTATTATTACAAAGTGAAAAACTCTAGTCCGTACCATCACAATTATGTTTTCAGAAGTTGTTAATTTCTTGGTTGTTTTTTAATTTTTTTACTTCGTACTCATATTTTATATATCTTTTTTACTAGCATAATATAGACAGGTCTCAATACAAAATATAAACAATGCCATGTAATTACACCGTCTCCCTTTTTTTTATTTTTTTTTTTTTTTTTTTTCTTTTTTTTTTACCGCGTTTTTGTTTGACACTTTTGTTATATGATCATGTTAGGAGTTTGGAAACTTTTATGAAAACACCACAAACTTTGTTTCTTTCTCGAAAGATTTACTGACGAAAAACAATTTCCTAGTGTTGTTACAGATTTATATGTAACAATCAACACATTTTATTGAATTTTGGTTTTTAAGTAGTTTTTTCATACCCGTGTATCCTCCCAAGAACAATGCGGTTGATACGTCGATGGTTAATTTTATATTCACAAAGCAAATATTTTTACAGCAAAGTCGATTTAGATTATCAGTACTCTGCGGATATTCTACAAATTATTTTGCTGACTCAAGCACCCATTAAACTCGGTACTAAGAAGATTTCTAAACCCTCAAAATGTATGAGAGAGGTTATATTCAAAGAATATTAAGTATCTACGATTCAAATGTATTTTTTTAGTGGAGCAGAAAATTGTCTTCAAAAATCTTTTCAAAATTACAAAATTATTAAAATTGCGAATACAGCACTGGTTTATTTTTAAAAAAACACTCTTTCTTTATTTACTCAATACTCAATATCGTTACATAAAATAATATAATATAATATATTGTCAACAAAATAAACAAATACTTATATTAATAATTTAAATACAATGAATAATATTTCTTGCTTTCTTCACCTTTTCGGCATCTAATGGTGCATCGGGCACTGGACACCAAGTGTAGTGAGTCCTTATAAGATATTACATCATTAATTATTACGTAACTATACAAATATTATGAATGCAATACTGTGACAGCGTGCTAAAAATGTTAAGTAGCCGCAATACCTACTGACATTTGTATTAAAATTACATTAAATTCACACGATTATCTTGGAGATTACTCAATATCATCTTAGATGAATTCAGTTGTAATTTGGCAACAATTGTTATTACACTGATTGTCTTGATTTATCATGAATCTCGGCATTGTTCTGAAGACGTGTATGAAGTTGTGTAATTAGGAATTAGTTACATTTTGTATGATTTCTAACCGTTATTGTAAGTCGTTGTACTGAACTGATGTGCAAAGGTCAGTCTAGATACGAGGTGATGGATCCTTAATGCTACTAACCTGTTAGAAGATGTGAAAGCCCACCTATTCCTAGACTGTTTTAAAGACTATTGAGTCTTTTTTCAGTCCAGCACAACTCTACCGATTTTTTTAAAGCTAATCCGAGAAATTTAATAGATTCAGTTTTAACTGAAAAAGCGGAAGAAAAGAAGGTTTAAATACGCGACCAAATGCTTTCATTGCCCCTATCACTGTCTCGGCTCTAAGATTGTCATAAACACATTCACCCCACCTGCTCAAGGAGCTGGTCCAAATTTACAGTAATAGGGATTTTATTAATTCTACCCCTTTTTAGTAGTTAGTTACAACCACCTCCCGCCCAATCGCAGCCTCCCGCCCGCCCCTCGCCAACCACGCCTAGAGAAGACGCGGCATCAACCTCGGTCGAGTCCAAATCACAACATACAATATTCAACCAGTCATCCTATCTGGCGGACCTATTTCATGCGTCCCCTGCCGCACCCTATCCTCATCCTAACCAAAACAAGTCACAGTCATACGCAAAGAAATAAGAAAGAAGGACTCCACCAAGTAACACCCACGTCAGTCCCCAGGCGTAATACCATGCTTTAAAAGCACCCATCTCCTAAGCGCACAAAAGGGTCGTACTGAATACATGTATGATGCGTGGAACCAGAGAAGTGGCTATGTACTTTTTTTCTATTTTAGGCGCTACTTATATCAAAACTTGGTTAAAATATTAATAGACGCATCCTACAATACAATAACCTGTTTTTGCGGGTAATTGCGATTGCGATATATTAAAAAATAATTACGGACATTATAATGATAACGAAAATCCAAAAAAATTAAATTCGTTCCTAACATATAAATCACCATCTAAAAAAAAAATTGTCCCTTAGTCTATTGGTCATAAGACCCCTAAATGCTTGAATATTTATTTTCTTGAGTTTGAAAAAAGCTTCTCATCTCTGTAGACAAAATAAATACAAATAAAACTCCATGATTCTACAAATGATAGATGATAATTATGATAGTCTAATTTGATGATATTTGATAATTTCAGCAACTACTAGCAACATTAAACACCCGTTTACATAACGTTTCGTTGTCAGAATTCAAGACTTCTCATGTTTTGATGTGCGGTCGTGAATCCTTGTTGACACGGGGTTGGAAACCCCGCTAATTCAGGGTATGTGGGGGTGATATCCGCTAACTACTGGCAGAGAATAATCTGTCCGTTGGTCTCCCGACCTCCCTAGCGATTCTATTCTGTATAAAATATCTCGCGTTTATCACTTCACGCGATAGATCGCGTTAAAAATTCCCAATAGAATGCAGATTGATATTTAGCATATCCTTTAGGATGCAGATTGATATTTTAATGACTCATCGCATCTGCCGTGTTATGATAAAACCATAGATTGGGGGTAATACCATGCGATTTTAAAAATTAACAATTAATTGATTAAATCGTTGAAATATTTTTAAATATCTGTTATTTTCGAGACACAGATTTTGTGCTGAAAAAATATAAATAAGTAAGGACACTATATAATTTAGAGTAATATCGGTATTCCTAAAAAATACCTATGATGTCAAAAACGCGATATATTCGTCGCGTGACGTTATAAAAAGCGAGATCTTTTATAGATAGTAGGGGTCCAACGCAGACGCAGATGTCCCAAAAATTTTGTGCATATTAATCGTATAAGATCACTCTTTTCTGTTGACGTTATCTTATGTTGATTTAAATGTACTTTATCGCGTGACGTCATAAACGCGTCATGAATTTTTATCATGGTTTTATCCATAGATACATAATCGCTCCGCAGATCATATCATAATGTGTCTTACATTAGTGTAGGTAAGCTCTCGGGATCGTGCGCTAACTGGGATCTCGTGTAACTGAACATCTTGTTTGCTCCGCTCTGCCAATTATATTACATAAATAAATTTATCGCTACGTGTTTGGCATGGGGATAGTTTCTCATACAACTTTGCTTAGCACAATTCCTAGCTAAACAAGTCAGTTGATATTATTTCAAGGCAAATGGCGCTTATGGTTATTATGCCGTGTTTATAGCTACTCCTCTGTGAGTGATGTGGAATCCGCTAACCTACATATTATTCTTATCTTGCTCGTGTATGAGATAATGCCTTAGTAAGAATTTACGTTTCTACTACTTTAGTCCTGATGGGATATGGTAGCATTTTGAAGAAGGCAATAAAAGGTTCAAGTTTTTTTAATGAATTCTACCGTGTTGTTAGATAAATAAATTTTGTTCAAAACCACTTTACATAACCTTAAAATGTCAAACAGCTTCCGGTTCCTAAATGCGCAAGAGAAACGACTCGTCGTGACTCGAGACTTAATTTCATTTAATTTACTCTCCCCCAATAATTCAATCTAGTCTGTATAAGAATAAAAAGTTTTTTATACAGAACCTTTTGCCTCTGAATCTTACGTAATAAAACAAAAGGTACCCCAATACTACGAATATAATAATTATAATAAAACCTGAGAAATACACCAAGCCTATCATTGTTTTTCAGTAGACTCATTTTACTGATTTTTAGCCGCAGTTTGCTGTATCCCCAACTCATATTATTTTAGCCGCAGTTTGCCGTATCCCAACTCATATTCTTTTAGCCGCAGTTTGCTGTTTTCCCAGCTCATATAATTTTAGTCGCATATTATTTTCATAGAAAAAACTCGATTTGAGTGAATTGAAATGATTAACTTAAAAGTTTGTGTTCAATCTATTTTTAAAATGAACTACAGGCTTAGTAGGACACTTTTATCTTGATTATTTGCTTTGTCATTCCATATTTCTTCTTTACAGTGCTACATTATTTACCCAATGATATCGTTTAAAGAATGTAACGTTTAGTTGACTCATTAAAATAACAGGTAGTATAATATAACGCAAATATTTATGTTAAGATTTTGTTCAGCTTCTTGTAAACCTTTTTAAAGTCACGCAATAAAGTTATTAATTTCCTCCTTATTTTTTCTCTTATTCTGGATATTTCGACTACATCATTCCATGTTTAATGTTTGTAAATTATAAAGAAATTGAAGTAGTTTTAATTACTATAAAAACGCATTTTTTTATATCTAAAATATGTTTTGTTTGTTGCAGGTAAACATTAGTACATATTCGATGAAGAAATAAGAGTTTGCAAATAAAACGCGACGCGATATAACTTCTTAGAAAATTTTCGTAAAGAAAACCACCACGCTGTAAGTTTTAATTATTATTTTCCTAAACACAAAACTGCTGTTTACCAAATCATCAGGTTTGCCAGTCTTCTATCAATTACTTTTTAACTTCTTCATTTATTAGTTAAGCGTGATAAGAGTTTCTGAGTCACTGCAAAGTGAAGCTTTTGTTAGTAAAGTTTCCATGTGAGTGACTAGTCACAAGTTGGTGTTAAGAAGTGTACTCTAACTTTACAACTAACTTGTTGTCAGACCACATATTTACATAGAAATACAACCATTACTACTAGTTTACATCCTGAGCTTGGTAATCTGTTTCAAATGAACCGCTTTCATATTACATTGGGATACTTTGAATCTAGTTTTGTTTTAATTAAATTTTCAGTGTGCCCATATTCTTGCTCACAAACACAGAATTTAACAATCAGTTTTTGCAATACGTAAAGTTGCAACTTGACAGGTAATAAACTCTTCAGATTAGATACCTGAGATACCTCTGTATAATTCCTTACTTAAATATGTCTGTTTTAATGATGATTTTATAACAATCTTAATGATTTAAGAACATACACCTGAATTTAGAAAAAACGTCTCCATTTTGCGAAAAGGGCCTGTAATAATATAACTTTGTGTAAACGTGGACCCTGAAAAGATGAACGCAATTATATTTTTAGTATTGTTTATTTTTTTTAAATAAAAAAAAACGAACCCTGCAAAATTGTAAATGGTATCGAGACCATAATAATTACATAATATACCATTTTTATTTAAAAAAAATATCCATCACAAAAATAGCTCTACCAATTTGTTTCATCTTTAAAAAGTATATTTGATTATTTACTTTTGATTAACGTTTCTCTATGCCGTTTCTATCAAAGCAATATGAGTATATACCACTAGTAATAGGAGTTTATACCACTAGAATGGTGTCGAGTGGATTAGGGAATAGATAGATCGGCCCGGAATTGAGATTTACGATTAGAAGCTGCGAACATTACCGATTAGATTCCTGTTCATTGCAGATATTAATAGAAGTATGAGAACAGAAGATATTTATCATTCCAGATTTGAGGAATATCATCCTAAATATCCCCCGGGATTTTAAATCATTTCCACACCCACACAATGATCGATTCGTATAATTTAATAGCTGTAGTTAATTTTTTTTATCTGGTGATCATTCTATAAATTCTGTCCATGGAGCAAATATTACTTTTTTGGTTAAAAATTTAACAACAGTAAAAGATTTTGAAAAATAAATAGTCATGACTTATTTTGATCAGCTAATCGATAAATCACGTGATTGGTTATAATTTATTTGATAAGATTTTAAATTTACAATTTTTTTTAACACCACGGAATTTATTTTGTCATAAATATTTACCTTAATTTTTCAAAACCCACTTTTGACTTCAACGACTTTTGTATCGATCCAATGATTTCTGATCGATTGTGACACTGATTGAGACGATGTCCAATATATTATTAAAAAAATAGTATAAATATTTTATCCGGACACTATCGAGAATCGAACCTGCGACAAGCGTTAACAAGAGTTTACATACTGCCACGAAAACGGTTTTCACTCAAAAAATTTAATTGAATAATATTTTGTAGAATAGTGTTTATTTATTTGAATATAACAAGAAGTATAATAATAAATAAAAATACTTGGTACACTTCCACTTTGATTTATTCGACCTGTTAGCGCTTTCACCCTGTTACATGTTGTACAAGCCAATAGTATAAAAAACAGTTTTTACAAAATAAATCTAGAAACTAAACACATGAGTTGGAAAATTTGGAACACGAAATTCCACCAAGCAATGTCAATGAAAAAAATAAATAAAAAAATAATGTTTTGACTGTCATCACGGTTATATTGAGTCCCAAAAAGTTATACACTGGTTTTATTACATGCGAGTCATTTTGTTTGAGTACAATAAAAAGATTTGTAGAACGTTTGAACGTAATTGAAAATGTGGCGATATATGAAGAGTTAGGAGCATCTCGATTTACGTGGGAGTAGGTAGGGAAAAAGAACGATGACAGTTGAAACAATTTTACTTTAAGCGCGCCATATGCGATGATTAACTTCAATATTTACAGACATTAATCATATATGTAGATGAGATAGGAAAATTTGGGTTCAATCGACCCCACATCGTGAAAAATGTTTTTAGATACGACCAGTGTTGCTTTCTGTCTTGAGTGCAGTTGTAGATAAGTAAAAATATGTCAGATGGAGTTATTAAGAGCATTCTTCACCACGTGACTACGCGGTCGCTTCTCATACGAAAGTATATTCCTCGCTTTCCTCCCTGGAATTTTACATTAGAGAAATTATTTTTTCACACATATTAGATGACGATCAAAATGCGTGTTTTGTCTCGTCTTATTTTTAAATATTTTTATTTGTTAAAGGAGATTATAAGTATAACGTGTTTAAGAAATAAGACGATAGAAACGCGCACATCTGTAGCCTCGATCACAAGATGATTGTCGCTCGGTGCTTAAAAACGATCAGTATGATTAAAGGGCTATTTGAAACCGATCGACAATGAACGATAACGTTCAACCCACGGTCGCGTATGCAAGCTACCAAAGATGAAAGGAGCATACTTTGACAAATGCTTTCGGTTATAATCTGCTTTAGTCTCGGAATATCGGATTATTTAAAGCAAATACATGGCATGATAAATTGTGCATTCGATACAATTAAAACTCACATATATTCATTTAATTATTATACTTGACTTACAGTTTTGGCGTAAGCTTCCCATATTTTAAAGCGGTAATTAATAATCCCGGAGCGCTTAATAAGCACGTCGATATCCATCTGTGATTAAGCTACATGTCCGATATCTAAAAAGTGTGAAAAAAACATCACTGTTGTAATGTTCCAAGATTCCTAGGAAGAAAAACGAGGAACACGTTATAGTGGGATAGCTTGCTGTATCTGAAGCGCTGATCGATCATATGCGTAGGAATCGTAGTATTCTCAAAATATTTCACATGTTTCAATCTACGGCCTGTTATCATGGCCCGCGTGACGCCATGATTTTATCTGGTAGTGCAGTAAAAATGCAAAAAAAAAAACAACAAAACCATCGGGTGCAATCCGTAACAAAAATTAATAAGCGAGATATAAATCGAGGGTTTAAAGGATAGATTATTTATTTTGGAATCGCATTTCATAAAAAAGCTTTACCCATTTAACTCAAACATAAAATTAATCTCGTTTTTTTTATGATCTGATATACAAACTGGATGGCCACAAAATGAGTTTTTTTTATTTACATGCTATATTTTTCTGACGGCGTACTGTCCCCGGACTTACCTCCAATAGAAGCCTGCGTTTTAATGAGTACATTCACAGCGCGGGCGATAAAGGAAAGTTTCGCCGGGAGAAGAAAATAGCTACATCTCTGGCTGTCGCAGGACGTTTATATTGGGGAAGTTTCCTGATTTCTCGCGAGATACGGCATTTAAAGATAGTCAAGTGAAATCAATGGGGCTTTTTCTGGCGGAACATTGTGCGGCGCGGCGACTCGCACTGTGGGACATTTGAGACATTAAAAAAATACAGAAATAAACGTAAATCCAGAATTTTTTAATAATAATTTATGTTTTCGAAAGAAATTTATTAATTTTAATCATTACTAAATTTTAATAAATACTAGACTTGTACACAAAAACAGAATTTTACCCATTACAGACTTGCATTCAATAACTATTTACATCTCAGCAGAGACGAGAAGTATGGAAAGGAATATCGATATCTAGGTTTTTAAATAATTAATGACCTGTCATTGGATGGGTTAAGTGGCCACTTGATGTTTACATTACAACATTCCCCATTCCGCCTAGTATTTGATATCCATATCTGCCAATTACCAGAACTTTTATATAAACAGTGAAATGTCGCAACGCTAGATGTGACATGTACTTGGACACACTCAAATAGTTCGGTGGAAATTGCTCTCCCGAAAACTACCATTCAGCACTTATCATGTTTCTTCCAAAAACCATTGCGTTGTTTTGATTTAGTTCAATAAAATGTATTGATGTAAACATGTAGGTACCATAAAAAATAAGTTTGGTGACCAAAATTTATTTGTTCTAAAAAAGGTTTTTGGATGTCGCGTTGTAATATTTATTATATTACGCATAAACCTATTTCAAATTTGTTTTCGTGTTCAATATTTGAATTCCCCACTGTGCATCGTTCCGCACAAAGGTACCAGGAAGTGTGATGTAAATTGTAATCACCGAGACGGCTCCAAACAAAATGGAACTGGATCTTATTCCAAAAGGCGTCACAATACCTGGAAGATGACTTATTTCAAATATAAAGCAGACACGTCACGAGTGCCCAAAACCTCCGGAACTCGGGAGTTCTACATAATCGTAAATGTTGTGCTCTTAGTACAAGATCATACAATGAAAGCCCCACCCTTTCCCTAGACTGTTTTAAAGACTATGTATTATTTTTTCAGTCCAGCACAACTCTAACGATTTTTTCAACAAACTATGCCGCGATTTTTAAATTGTCAGTGTGATAAAAAATACGGATAAATTTACGTTATGTTAGCAAACAAATGCTTTCATTGCCCCTACCACTGTCTCGGCTTATGTACTATAATTGTCATTGTTTCCATCACCCAAACCAACCAGAGTCAGCTCAAATTAACAGTGGTAGGAAAACGTTAGTTTCTACCCCGATCTTTATTAATTAGTAATTAATACCACCCGTATGGAGACCGGCATACTGCCTCGCCAGGCCTACCATCTCAGACATCCACCCGAGCATCCGCGGTCAGTCAGAGTCTTAATGGAGGGGGGACATGGAGGAGAAGAGAAGGAATCAATTTAGGAGGGTTTAGGGAAAAGGGAAAAGAGGTGAGGGGACAGAATGCATACATCTCACTTCATACTCTATTTCATACGTCCCCTGTCATACCTCATCACATATGTTAGACACAGGGAGTTAATTTGGAACTAATTGATGAATTTTATGTCTTTTTGATTTTTTGTTTCCACTTATTTATTTATCAATGTGTAATAAGTACAGAATTAAAACACAAGAAGACGACAGAAGTTATTTTCTTTTATGTAAAAAAAAAACATTGAATGTATTTTTAAATATTATTACCGGAACGCATCTTATTATTTCACACTTTGAGTTCAAATGATTTTCACTAAAGTATTGTGTACCTTCATTTTACCCGTGTACTTATACGAATTCTGAGTGCGAATTTCAAATTGGGTTTTTCTTTTTGTGGGTAAGGATTGCAATATTTATTTTGACAGAATAAATACATAGTCGAAGATAAAATGTAAATAGCGCCAAACCTTTTTTCCCGTAGATATAAACTTTCTCCAAATGTTTATTTTTATTCGAAACCGACCGCTTTTTTAGAGGAACCCCTCCTGGTTTATCTGTTGCTAGAATAACTAGGATTTTAAATCTAATAAAAAAACATGTCCAGTTAAAAAGGTTTTATTTTTCTTCTGTGAAGCTGTACGTGTTTAATATATTTTCAGTGTATTGCCTTGACGAGGTACCCAACCGATTATGTTGTACAATATTTCAATATAAGAACGAAAACCTCCAATAAGTAGGAGGTATATATTATAATTTGATAAATGATTTGAATAACCAAAATGAATTCCCTAAAAGTAACATGAGCATTGACTAGGATATATTTTATATTTTAGTGAAATAGTTTACTACTAACTACTAAACAATTTTAATCAATAATCCTGACATAATAATTACGATCATTGCTTTTCGCTTATATCAATCATAGTACGTACAATATTAATTCAAACAATTTTCTTATTGGTAATAGGTAGGTACATTTTATCAAGTGACGATACAAGCTTTTTGCTTCTCTTAATTTTTTGACAATTCTTTGGAATTTTTTGCTTTATTCACGTGTACCGACCTACCTATAGCTTATTCAAAGAAGAAGAAAAATAAAATGATCTTTTATCAACATTATTTGGAAAAACAAAACAAGATATTTTCATCCGAGGCTATAAATTGATTCAACATATTCCAATCAGTGAATTTATTATTATTTTATTATTGTGTTTATTTGTAATTTTTGAATCGCGTAAATATATTGCAAATTCATAAAACTACTACTTTCCCTTATCCGCACCCAATGGTGCATAGGGCACTGCGCTGGTACACCAAGTGCAGTGTATCTTGATCGTCCGCCTCGCAGCATAGTGGTATCGCATTTGGCTACCGTGCCTTAGGTCGCGGGTTCGATTCCCGTAGGGGGTCAACAAGAAATATTTATTTACATGAGATTTTCATATTAATATTTCATGTGTGATACCTTGGACTGGCACTGAAGCGTAGGACTGATCATCTTGCCTTCATGTAATAAAATGATCAAATTCATAAAAAGTATGCGTTTAATTTGTCATATACGATTTGGCCAAGTATGACATATATTTCATTTCAATTTATCTATTTGTAAATACATATATTACACACACACGCGTCAGCTTTATAGTTAGGGTGAAATTAATTAACCACCATGCCATTTTCCCGTAGAGGTAGACACAGGGGATAGAACATCACACCACTCTATTATGGCACACCTCTTTTGCCTTGTACATATAAAAAAAATCATCAAATCTAGTTTTTCCGATTAAAAAGTAGAGTATTTTTTATTTTATTAAACCACGTTCGTCTCTTATATTTATTTTTGACCAAAAAAAACCCAGAAGACTGACCAATTGACCAATCGTATATGTACAACAGATCACTAAACAAACTCTCATGAAACTTTCACTACTTGTGTAGGTACTGTACTGGCCATTAGTATTGAATAATACCACGCTGGCTATGTATTTTCACGGGCCGTTGATTTTCGCCATCCATACAAACTTCAATACTTTTTCCGTTATCGTTATCGCCCATAGCCGCGTTTAGACGAGAGACTTTCGAATATTTTCAATCATAATTATTTGGCCTGAGCTTGGTTTATTATTTCATTAATTACATTGCGGAATTTACACTTCAGAGTTGAAGGCTTGAAATCAAACGATTCATGCATAATAAATGTAAAACTCGTATATCAATAAATTTAAAAAAAAATCCTTTTAAGTAATTCAAATTACTGTTAAAAAATAAGTAGTTACTCAGATTAAAATTTCAATTAGAGTAAATTAAATTTTAATAGGGTGGTAGTGGCCCAGTGGAAGGGGATTTAGATACATACATAGATAGTTATATTTTTTGATAATTTGTTTCATAAAGGAGATAAACAAACTACCAAAAAAATATGACTAACTAAAACGCGTGAAAAATTCATCGCTCTAGTGCTAAATTTCTGGGAGAAAATCTAGGACTAAGATTGTATGGAATAACGGTCACGACCACGTAACCGCCAATCCTCTTAAGTAATTAAATAAAACTTTTCGTTTTTGCTACCATTTTTTTATTGATCCTTCTCGAGGGCCCAGATTACAAGCTTAACTTCATCGATATATATCGCAGTTGTGACGCGTATATGATGGTAATCAGTATATTATTTCAAAGAGATTTGACCAATTACGCGTCACAACTGCGATACATATCGATGAAGTTAAGCCTGTTATCTGGGCCATTTAAAACAGCTGTTTTCTTCATCATAAAATAGATTGAATTATTTTTCGAAGTTGAAATAGAAAATTATTTTTTTTGAGATATGCGCCTGTAAATAAATTCTTCAAACTCTTGTGCTCGTATAAAATTGCTTGAATCTCACTGAAAACGCGGCTCAAGTTTCTCTTCAATAGATTTCTCATGTCTCGTGGATGATCCACGGATGGTAGGTTTACACGTAGAACATTTCCCATATCCTTTGATAATCACCGAATTACACGCTTGGATTCGTACCAACCTGCTTATTGGGATATCATAATGTGATTAAATGACCGAACGTGGGATTTGTATATCCCTCATCATGTTCCTTATATTTTCATACGGTCATTTCACCCATTATAATATGGTACTATCGTATTCAAGTGCGTACCAATAATGTATTGTGTACAAATATTATGCCATTACTTTTTTTAGAAGAAATTTTGGCGTTCTTATGATGAGCCAATCGATATTTTAATTTCGGGGCTGCTTTCAAAAAAATATATATATAAATAACTGTGAAAGGAGATTGTACTAGTTGTGGTGGAGTAGATTCTAGCCTAGACATTCGAATTCTGAGTCTGCGTCTTTAACCTCTAGACCACAACTCGGCCACGTCACAATAATACATCTACACAGGTCGCAGTGACGTCAGGAGCTTAATGCCCTGACAAAATAGATAAAATAGATTGGACAACTCGGCCACAAGAAGGATTCAAATAATGTGTAAGAATACAGAATATTCTGTGCTGTGGTTCCCAGCATGTTGAAATGTTGGAGTTGTATGTATAAAACTTCTTACACATTATTTCAATCCTTCTTGTGGCCGAGTTGTCCATTCTATTTTATATATTTTGTCAGGGCATTGAGCTCCTGACGTCACTGCGTACCTCTACATATGAAGAGTTGAAAAAAATCCTTATTTATTTTTGTGATCTCACTGGAAACTAATCCAAGACCCCCTTAAGCGCATGTCCAGCCTCTTAGACACTACATCACGAGGGCAACAATGAAAGTTTTTTCCGAACAATGATGATTATTAGGCATGCATTATAAGTAGTATAATTTAAAAAATTTGGACTTATTTGTTTAAACTTTATTGTCTTATTTATAAATGTCCATAAAATCATTAAAACCTTTATTAACACCAACAAGCTGCATGCACACCACTACAAACGCACCATTAAAAATGTTATAGTTTAGCAGGTGGGAAAATAAAAATAAATTAATTAACCATGGTTAGCATTTTATCGTATTGAATCAAGGCTCCGATAAAAACTGGCAATAGTTAACCATTCCCTTTGGCATTTAGTCGTTTGACCATTAGATCTTTGACCTCTGACATGCGCAAGGTGTTTGAAGACTTGCGCAACCGATTCTGACCAACCCATAATCACAACATCATTAATAGCTAAACGCTTGTCTTTTTCATGGATCAAACTAAAAACTTAACTTCTTTTAATAATATAAACATTTAGAAAAATGCTCAGTTTCACATGTTCTTAATGTAAATTATTGTAGAATTTTAATTTTATATTATTCATTTTTATACGTTATTTAGTCAATGTGTTAAAAAACGATTCCGTTAATAAATTGTAATGAATTAAATCACATGACTTTTTACCCACCTATTTACGTAGGTAATTGGATCTGATTTGTTATAGACGCGTAATTAAACACATCGCAAATGAAATTTGATAGGAATGTAAATTAGAATAAAGCATTCGTATTATTTTAGTTAAATACCTTACATTACGATTACAATCTCTCCTCTGACATGATGGTAGTATTATGGCCAAGTAACCAACAGCCTCTCACGTAATAGTGTGTAAAGGTTCCATAACCGGTTCCTCTATCCGCTATCCGAGTATTTTCGACCTAATAACCGAATCGTTACGATGCTGTGACTGGAGGCATATATTATCCACATTTACCGTAATCACTCCTAACCTACGGTACACAGGTATTAAGGGACATTGTCGCTTAAGTAGATACATAATTTAGTATACATAGATGCTGGGAATTAAACTTCTACAATAGATATTATTCGAAAGAACATTATTTAAAGTTTTTCTGTAGCTATTTGTATCACGTTTGATGTTTGATTATTCAAATGTTTGATTATTTTTTATTTAATTTAAACGGAAAAAGGGTATTTGTTTGCGCTGTCTTTTGGGATGTCGACACCAAACTACTCCTATCTCTCTTTTTTAAAATCTTTTCAGCAGTCACTAATAAATATGATTTGGCAATAAGGGAATCGGGCTTTAACTCAAAACATGCATTTTTGTAGATAGGTCTCTGTAATCCTAAACCCCCGAAGGTAAATAAATAAAATCATTGCATTTTTGTAATTCATAGAGTGCTTAATAGCTTACTTCACCACGTGACTCGCGGCCGCTTTCCCATACAAACGTATTCCTCGTTTTTCTCCCTGGAATTTACCATTAGAGCAATGATTTTTTTTACACATTTTAGATATCAACCAGATGCGTTTTTGTATCGTCTTATGTTGTAAATAATTTATTTATCTCCTTTAAAAAATAAAATATTTAAAAAATAAGATACAAACACGCATCTGGTCGATATCTAAAATGCGTGAAAAAATCATTGCTTGTCAAATTCCAGGGAGAAAATCGAGGAATACGTTTGTATGGAAAGCGGCCGCGAGTCACGTGGTAGAGTATGCTCTTGAATGTT
>JAGVSP010005303.1:0-10799 GCA_022494985.1 Micrasema minimum
AAATGAATTATTTTGAAAAAGAGAATATTGCAAATATCAGATAAATTTAAATATTGTGAGATATCTTGAGAAACGGAATATTGCAATATTGTAAAATTTTATAATCAAACGCGCCTTTAGTTTTATCTAAATTTTAATATGCGACAGATGTTCGACTTTGTCAGGGTATTTCCAAACTGTATTGAAAACATATGAATTCATGTTCCGATCAAAATCACGTTTGATCCAAGTAATGGTTGATTATGAGCATGTAAGGGCCAGACCAAAAAAAAAATTGGTTAAGATTTGCTATGAGCGGAATACTTGAACGGCTTACAGCAGAACTTGCTTTTCCGACTGTGGACTGTTTGGAGAGAGGAGAGGGACTGTGTCACTGTCGCTGTCCCACTGAGGAGTCGGTTGAGAGACAGCAGTGATAAAGCCACGCCGGTAGCCGGTGTAGAGGGGGCCCTAGGAGTCGTAGCCGGGGGACATGCGCTCCCGCTCGGCGCTGAGGCTGCGCCGGCGCGGGGGCGACGGGCCGCCCGAGCTGTTGTCACCCGAGTCCACCGACCGGTCCACCACCTGCTGAGACAGTAGAGAGACAGTAGTAATAGTAGTGCTGTGTAATTTTCTTTATTCCAGTCTATTGCAACATATGGAATTATAGGCTGGGCAGGTTGTGCATACTCTATTCTAAATCCACCAGTGATTACTCAAAAAAAACTATACTTAAAATAATCATGACACGACTGCATACATATCCAACCGAGCAATTATTAGCTGATGCTAACGTACTTACAGTTCGGCAATTATATGTTAAGTCATTCTTAGTGAAATTTTGGAGTATTGACAAGTGCAGAACGCAACAAAACATGAACACTCGCTTTGCCTCAAATATAAATTATTTACTTCCTAAAAGAAAAACAACGTTAGCGCAGCGCCACTTCACATTTATTGGACCTAAGATATATATAACCAAATGGACACACAAACAAATTATTAAATGACTTCTCCAAGTACAGGGTCGGTGTCGTTAGTTGGATAAGTCTAATGGGTCGTGTATATATTGAAAATGCCTGCAAAAATATAGCTATGTAATTATTAAAATTTGGTATGCTGTAAATTCTAAATTTGTGAAATCAAACTTATGTATAATACTACAATGCCCTGACTCGACAAGGACTATCTAGTGAGTCGGGGCCAGATCATTGGCATGGGTCTCTACTGATTGAGTCGCCATCCCATTATTGTGATTATTATTGTGAAATGTAATAAATAATGCCACGCCGGTAGCCAGTGTAGTGAGCCTAGACTTTTGCCTTAATAGCGATGATATATTCTCCAGTGTTAGATAATTGAGGGCTCACCTTTAGCACGTCATGTAGAGAGCTCATACTTCCCAGGCTCAGGGGAGTTATGGAGCGGTCCAGGAGGAGGGAGCCACTGCCTTGAGACCCACCACCCATGGATCTATAATTTCATAAACAAATTTTATAAACATCGCAAAACAAAATAAAGCCAATTGTACATGTTTTCTTTTTTTTATTATATATGGTAAACTAACTAACCATCACGACTTTTCACATGTCCACTTTGAAGTACTTGTTGTACTTGATCATGGCCATGTCTTTATCGGCCTTCCTAGACCTCTACATCCAGGCATTATAACTTCTTTTAGCCGTTCTTTTCTCGTTCATTCGCTCCACATGACTGAACCATCGTAAAAGCCCTTTCTTAATTATGTCGATAATGCTTATCACAGCTTTGCATTCTACTGTGATTTCTAAACATACTACCCAGATATACAAATTCTTTCAACCTGTTTCAATCTATCTCCTTTAACTACAATCTTACATTTACTCATACTCGTTAGTAGATAAGTAAGACGGCAACGTACCTATGGTCCACGTACCTGTCCATGTTGTCTCTGGAGCCCTGCGCCGGGGGGCAGTCGGGGGTGGCGGGGGGCTGCTCCTTGGGCCGCACCGGCCCTACTCGCTTGGAGCCTGCGTACACAGAAACGGTTAGTAAGAGCCTGCATACGGCGACTAGTACATCTAATTTAACAGGTTAATGAACCATTCCCTGAATAAGTAAGGTTACAAAATATCTTGTTATAATGTCAATATTCTGATAGTTATTGTATATTAGTGTTACCGTTGTAGGAAGCCAGATGCTGGTTAGGGTGTGAGATGTGGGAGACGGTTAGGGGAGACGTCCGCTTCTCCCTGTTGGAATATATCTGCAAGGAAAACACACACCCTGTTAGCAAACTGCCTGTCAAATTCTACATCAAAATCTGCCCGTTGTGTTAGGTTGATTGCCACTTTAAAACAGTTGAAATTTGGGATATCATCTTCTATGAGTTGTGGAGGTCTTTTGGTTCCTAAAGACAATAACAAATACGGAAAGCGAATCCTTCACCATACAATTTGTTTATTTATTTATATTTTAATGTTATACACACAGTGCTATGTTTAGTACAAATTAACAAAGAATTTTCAAATTGAGGTAACATATAGAACATAACACCAATTACGTGGACAACATAATGTACAAGACAAATTTCTAAAGACAGAAGTGAGCAAACAGTGGTTATGTTATGTCATGTGTATGTGTGTTGGGTGTGTGTGTGTGTGTTGGGAAATTTGAATATTTAAGCGCAGGAGAGGATAAGTAAAGAGAAAGAGGATACTGCCGTCCTGGCTGACCGTCGATGACCATCCTATCCTTATTTGTATATTAGGGTCCCTAACATTACATATCTTATTCATTACAGATGGTGTGTAAACTAATTAGTTATTGATATCTTCTCTACTAGGTGGCGTGTTGCGCACCTGTCTCAGAGAAGATATGTACAACATTATAATTATTGAAAAGATATGTAATTGTTGTACATTTGCCTGAAAATAATTTGAATTTATGATTTATAATTTGTGATTATTTTATATACATATATGCCTTTATTTGTAACACATTGCGGCATATTGTTATAATATGATAGATGTGAACAATACACGGAGAAACAAAACTCGTAGTACAACCCGAAAACTGGCGAATCTACATCATATTTGGAGTCGAATGTGTAACGTGACTTTTGAATCGGAGCTTGAAAAAAAAGCAATTTTTTTTTCTCATAAAAGCTTACATTAGTACCGCAGACTAAGTAAAATTGGGCAAATTCTTATTAAAAGGCGGTTTTTTTTTTTTTTTTTTTTTTTTTTTAAATTTTTATTTATTTATTTTCAAAAGAAAAATTTTGTTTACAAAGTAGTACAATAAAAACACATATACATTTAAAAAAAATAACAAAAATCCCACCAAGGCATAGCCTGTTTGTGGGTATACTGTGAAAGTCAAACAGTATGCATGTGACAAAAGAGAAAAATAAAGTCATGTAAAAATGGAAAAATAACAGATAATGTATACAAGATAGTTAAAAAAAAGAATACAAGATATTGGTATCATACTTTTATTTATGGATAGTATTAATTTGACTAAATACGTGATATTTGATAACAATTTGCAAAAATTTATCAAAAAAAATCGACTTTGTGCTCAATTTTCTCGAAAACTATGGGTCAAATAAAAAAAAAATCTACAAAATCGACTCCAAATATGATGTAGATTCACTGGTTTTCCGCTTGTACATCGAGTTTTGTTACACCATGTATACTGCCAAAAATGTTAGTTTACAGAAATCGAGCATTTAAGTTTTAGGCAAATTACGTTGTTATAATGTATTTAATATGCGTGTTATTTTGAGGATAATAGATAATAAAAACAATGATAACGTCAGTGTGTTGGCAACACAAAGGTTGTCTCATTGTGTGGGTTAGGAGTGGAAATTCCTGCAGGGCAATACGTACAAACATTGCGAGCGCGGTCTGGAATACTCACACCGAGCTAGGGCCAGGAAATAAGATAAGCGATAAGGAAGTGGTCGGATAGCAGGAGATTCGCGTTACATTAGCGCCTGGATAGCAAATTACTTTTATTTATATTTTTGGTTCATTAAATACTGGTCTAAATTTTTTTTTTAAAAAGAGTAATTTAGAAATGTTAGAGATAAAAAAAGCATTAAACAGTCATTTAAATATAATAAATAACCAAATAAATTGTGTAACTAACAGTCCACTTTTTAAAATTCTTTCGATAACAGATTAAATAAATAAGTAGATTTTAAATAAACAGGATAAATTAACTTATAAATTTATTGTAACGAAAACATAATGTACCCACTACCCACATTTCAAATTTACTAAAATTTTGTAACTAGCATAATGTAGTATTTCTATAAATAACATTGGATAGTTTGAATATTTAAGTTTGAATATTAAAATTAATAATATCCATGAATAAGACAAAATCAAAAACCGCATTCTAGTTAGAATAAGAGGAAAAAAAAAATTCAAGTCATATGACATTAATTACACATTCGACTCCAAATTTGATTTAGATTCTCCAGTTTTTGTTTTGCACTATGAGTTTTCTTACACCATGTGTACAGTTAAAAATAATAGGGGTATCCTCTTTCCCTTTACTTATACCTCTCCTGCGTTTAAATATTCAGATTTCCCCAACACATACACCACACTCCACACACATACAACAACACACATACACATGACATAACATAACCGCTGTTTGCTCACTTCACGTCTTTAGAAATTCGTCTTGTACATTGTGTTGTCCACGTAATTGGTGTTATGTTCTATATGTTACCTCAATTTGAAATTTCTTTGTTAATTTGTACCAAACATAGCACTGAGTGTATAACATTAAAATAGAAATAAATAAGTAACAAGCTTACCTGGTGGGTGGCGGGGCGTTGGTTCCGGCTCCTTCCGGAAGCCTCCAGGGCGGCCGGAAGTTCCAGGAGACGCTGCATCTGGATGCCCTCGCCGGGTCCCATGTGGGAGATGTGGTTGAAGTTGGACGGGCCGGAGATCAGCTTGGATCGGCGCTCAGACCTGAGAACAATATTCCCATACACACTGTAGATACCAACTGGGTAATAGTCAAACTTTACCTTATCTACCCACTCGACAATCATGAAGCCTTCTCTTTCTATGCAATACGATTAATGTTGGGAATCTCTAGTCTTCAAAAGCGTAGATCTAACATTGATTCCATTTTCATATTTAAATTGCTAAATGGCATGATAGATATCTTTACTGACTCAAGTGACTTTCTGTATTCCAGTCCGTAGGATGAGAAATAATGACGTGCTGTTCCTTAGTCACCACAAAACTAACTATGGTTTTCATGCCCCATTGTCTCGTTTGTGTCGTATTGTAAACTCAAGACGGGATCTGGACTTGTTCGCTGTAAGTCTATCAAGATTTTAAACATTCACTGAAGTAGACCCGATCCTGTCTTGAGTGTGTCCACATTTTTTTCTAACTGTCTTAGCTTCACCAATTTAATGTTCTGTCACTTTTATTACAGCTTATTATCCTTTTATGCTTTACTATGTATTTAAAATGGATTTTCCGTAAATAAATAAATGTGACAGAAGAGAGACAAATGGAGAATACAATTTTTCGATTTGACCCTTTGTTTTCGAGAAAATTGAGTACGAAGATTGATTGATTTTTTTTTCGATATTTTTTTTTGCAAAATTGTTATCAAATATCTTCTCTTGCACATCCCCCGGGTTTTTTCCCGACTTTTCCATTGCCCACATTCATTACTTGTCGTTTTGGGCCCCGGGCCCTTTTTGTTTCTGGGCCCTTTCCCGGGGCTTCTCTTGGGGGAAAATTTCGCCTTAAAACTTGTTCCTACTCACATGAAGGAGCTTTTTTAGCGTCGGATAAAAATTTCTTTTTTTTAAATTTTTAATAAGTTTGAGGGAAAAAGGGGGTTTATGAAATTATGAAAAACCAAATTTAACAGTTTTGAAAGGAAAAAGAAAAATTTAATGATTGATTTTTGGTACTAAAACTTTTTTAAACCTTTGGGGCCCTTTAAGTTTTAAAAAATTTGAAAATTAAAAAAGAAAAAAAAAAGGGAAAATAATTTTTTTAAATTTATTTTTAAATTTACTATACACTTTATATCCCATATATTTTTAAAATTTAAAAAATGATAATATTGAGAATTTTTTTTTTAAAAAAAAAAACCCCCTTTTTTTAAGTTTTTTTTGTTTTAAAAAAATATACCCAAAAAGTTTTTTTTTTTTTTTTTGTAAAAAATGTTCCCTTGTATTGGGGATTTTAAGTTTAAAACAAAAATTTTTTTTTTAAAAAAAAGTAAAAAATAAAAAAAAAATGTTGTTTTAAAAGTTTCTGGGAAAATTTTTTGAAATTTTTTTTGGAAAGGGAAATTTTTAAAAAAAATTTTTTTTTCCCGAGGGGTAAGATTTAAAAAAAATTCAAAAATCCTTTGTAAAATTTTAATTTTGCAATACTTTAAAACGACAAGGGGCCCCTTTTGGGGGTCGCCCTTTTTTTTTTGGCAAGGTTCAAATCTTTAAAAAGGGGTTTAATAAAAGTGGCCCCTTTTCCCCCAAAAAAGTTTTAAACCCCCAAAAAGAACAAAATTTTAAAACCCCCCTTTTAAGTAAAACAAATTTTTTAGGTTAAAAATTTTTAAATTTGTGGGAAATTTTGGGGGGGAAAAAAAAAAAAAAATTTTTTTTTTTTTTAAAATTCAAAAAAATTACCCATAATTTTGGGTTTTTATTTGGAATTATTTTAAAAAAAAAGGGGTCATTTTTTTTTTAATTCCCGTAAAAGGGTTTTTTTTGAAAATTTTTGGTAAATTTTTTTTTTTTTTTTTGGGCCCGGTATTGAAATTTTAAAACCCAAATTCCTTAAAAATTTTTTTTTTAAAAAATTAAAAAAGCGAAAAAAATGTTTTTCTCAAATTTTTAAAAAAATTTAAAAAATTTTTTTTTTTTCGGGGAAAAATTTAGAAATTTAAAAATTCCCGTTCCCCCTGAAAGGGGAAAAAAAAGGGGGGCAATTTCTGGAAAAAAACCCTTTTGGGGTCCCGGGGGTTTTTTAATAAAAATTAAAAAAAAAAAATAAAAAAAGGCCCTTTAATCTGGCTTTTAAAATGAGGGGGTTGGGGGGGGGGCGGGGGGAATTCCCCTCTTCTCGCCTTTTTGGGAATTAAATTTGAATTATTTGAAATTTGGGTACTGGTTGCCTTTAAATGGCTTTTTAATTTTTTTTTATTTAAATTTTAAAATTTTTTTTTTAAAATTAAAAAGGGTTTTTTTTAAAAATTTTTTTAAAATTTTTTCCCAGAATATCAAATAATCCCCCTTTGGAGTTTCGCGTTTCATCGGGGGAAACGGTGTTAACTAATTAAAGTTTAATAAAAAAAACTTGTCATTCCACTTTTATTTTTTTTGACCTTAGCGTTCACCTGTAAGGGGTCTTCAGACTGGTAACGTTTTTTAAAAACAAAATTAATTGCAGTTTTTACCAATTTAAATTTCTATAAAAAAATAGTTGGGAAAAAAAAGAATTGAAAAAAGAGAGACGAAATACAAAAACAGTGTTAAAAGGCGTAAATTTAAAAAAGTAGGTAAGGGGCGGGGAGATAAGTTTTATTAATTGCACAAGGCAAAACAATTTTTAGAAGAAAAATTAGAAAAACCAAAAAAGTACACGGTTAAGGGGATCAGTATGAGATAAAATGAGACGAAATTCAAAAAAACAATGTTAAATGGCAGTATTGTGTGAAGCGTGTCGGTATGGAAGGATAGGATTTTATTTACTGGGGATTTTATTAGTGGGTGAAAGTAATGGGGAGTTTGAAAATATTCTGTTTGCTGGTTAATTAATTAATTAAGAGTCTTTTACATATGAAATTGGCGTTTGTATGGGAGGAACATAAGTTGATTTTTTTAATATATATATATTTATTTATTCAAAGTGTCATTGTAACCAGTGCTATCTATGGATTTTTGCCATATCATAGTAGTCATCATTCCCTTTACTAAAATAATCCATTCGGACGGGAATTCAATAAAATCTTTGAAGGCGGTTTGGACTGAACACATCGGTGTTGAATTTTTCCCTTGCCAAGAAAGTTATCCATATTGGTGCCAGGTGGAACTGTCTGTACTCGTAAAATAGTAATGTTATGTTATGCCCAAATGTTGTCTATATGCTCATCTTGTATTGATAATGGGTGACTAAAAAACATGTACCCACTGGGGTCCCCACTAAATAGTTTATTTCAAAAAATAATAGCGTTCATAGATAGGTCTGAAACAGTTTTTACTTTTTTTATTGAAAGACCTAACTCGCTCCCATCACGTTTAGTTCTTGTTTGTTACATGATGAATTATGACCAGTTCACAGGAATCTCATACGAATTTTTTTTTGTGAAAATCACATTTTATATCAATATTCATATCAATTGACCATCGGAGTCTTGAACCTGCACAACTTGTTTAAGCAGCCCAGGCGTGATACGGTACCGAGGAGGACACGACGACTTTGCTATCTTTTTTGCGCGAAATCACCTCATTTTAATTCTATTATTATCTCAATTTTAATTTTGTGATGGCTGTTTCGCCTTGTAAACACGTTGTCAATTCGTAGCGATTTTAAAAGGTTTATCGGACATTAAGACAATTTCCTCTATATATACAATGTAAAAAACTATCAATGTTTTTTTAAACATTGAACTTAAATTTTGTATCCATCTGTACTTACCTACTCTTGTTTAATCCCTTCAAAGTCATTAATACATAACCTACTACTAATATACACATTAACAATTATCAATATTTTTTTTAAAGAATACTTTTACAAGCCGAACGTATATGTGATATAATTTTCGGAAGCTTAGTGCGTTGTCGACAAATTCGGAATTTCATTTTGACTATACCATAAAAAAAAAAAAAATTTGGTATAGTTGGACAGTTATTCATGATTAAAAAAAACTTCACTGTTAAATTTGCTTTGATTGACGCATCACTTCGAGAAAACACCTCTCTAACTAACTAACTAACCATCACGCCATTTCCCCGAAGGGGGGGCGAGGGATTTGAACGCCCCCCACTCTGTCTGGCAACTTCTCTTGCTTCCTCCCATTATACATCTTCTCATGCCGCAGTCGATTATTCCCCTTCTTTCATTTCCCATTTCAAGCCTTGTTTTAATTGTCTGTCATGTTCTTTTCGGCCTTCTGATTTAATCCGGACAGTCGCATGTATATTTTTTTTCCCTTCTTTCTTATCCTTTGCTCTCTGACCGAACCAAAGTAAAAGACCCTTTTCAATTTAAAACTCCCAATTATGAAAAATCATTTTTAATAATCAATATTATTATCATTTTTTTTAAATTTAAAATTTTAACCCCCTTTGGGACGAACGCGCGAACCCCCCAGGTTGCTAATGCGCTAAACCCCACCCAAATTTTTGGGAAAAAAATTGATTAAAGAAAATTTTTTTTTTTTTTTTTAGCCCCGGGCTTTTTAAAATGTAAAAAATGTTTTCGATATAGGAACGAGTTTATCTCGTCGCCATTTGATTTTTGGGAAGTTTTTACCCGATTTGGTTAGTAAAAAAGGTGTAAATTTGTTTTTTTCCATAATTCAAACATTTTACGACTTGTCAACAAAAGGTTTTTTTGGTGGTAGGATTTTAAAAAGGATTTTTTGGGCTTTTGGGATTTTTAAAATTAAAAGGTTATTGTCTTCTGAATTCGGTTTTAAAAAAATCATATTTGGGGAAGGGAAATTTTTTTGTTTTTAATTTTTTTTTTAAAAAGGCCCCCCAAAACCCTTTTTCTTTTTACTTTTTTAAAAAAATAAAAAATTTTTTTTCCCCCTTTAAAATTTAAAAATTCTTTTTTTTGGAAAAAAAATTTTTTTTTTTAAAAAAATTTTTTAAAAAGGGTTTAATTTTTAGATTTTTTTAGCGCGGCTTTGGGCCCTTTTTTTCCCATTGACGAAAACTTCATTTTTTGTTTGGAATTTTGGCTAATTGACCCTTAATTGATTTCGAAAAAATTTATTTTTTTTTAATTATTTTTTTATTGTCAAAGGGGTTTTTTGATAAAAATTTTTTTAAAATTTTAAATTTTTTAAAATTTTTTTAATTAGGGTAATTTTTTTAAAGTTTTATTGTGGAATTGTTTTTTTTCCCAAAAAAAATTTTTTTTTTTTGGCATTTTTTTTCCTTATGAAATTTTTGGTTTAAATCAAGGGGTTTTTTCCCGAGGGTTTATGGGGTTTTAAAAGATTTCCCTTAATTTTTTTTTAAAGTTTTTTTTTTAAAAAAAATTTTGGGTTGTAAACAAAAACGGGAAGGCAAAACTAAACAAAAACGTTTTTTTCGTGATTGAAACTTTGGGTTCTTTAGTTTTTTTTTTATTTCAAAAAAATTTTTTGAAAAAATTTCAATTTTAAAGGGAATTTTTTTTTTAAATTTTTTGATGTCTATGTTTTCTTTGCGGGTTTGAAAGGCTTTTTCAAAACGCTCGCAAAATCTTTTTGGGGCATGCGGGATGTCTCACATCATTTGGGGGCTGAATTTTGTATGAATTTTCCCCCCTTTTATAATGGAGGGTTTTGACGTTTAGCCAATAAAGGGCGTTAAAGTCCTAAATTTTGTGTTTTTTTAAAAAATAAATTTATAAATGAAAACAAATTTTTTGACATTGTGTTTATATGTTGGAAATTTTTAAAAATTTAAATTTAAATTTTATACGTTTTTTATGGTTTAAAAGTTTCCCCCAATTTTTTTCCTTGCGGAAGTAAATTTTGATTTAATGAAAAAACTTTAAGTTTTTTTTTAAGCTTAAAAAGTTTTTAAGGGGATTAAAAAAAACCCCTAAAAAATTTTAAAA
>JAGVSP010005304.1:0-12554 GCA_022494985.1 Micrasema minimum
ATTCGCTTAATCTATTGAGGTATTCCTGAAGTTCGTGACAGACAGAGGAGTTTTTTGAAATTTATGTTATCTATTATAGTATCGTCCGCATACATCAAAAACTTAGCGTTACGACAACGACATATATATCATATAGGTCATGTCGTTATAAAATAAAGGGCCTAGGAGAATCCATTTGTGGACTCCTGATACAATGTTTATCAAAAGTTTGATCTATAACCTCCCAGAAACGACCGCCTGGCTTCTGTTTTACTACTAACTTCATTTTTACGCTAATAGTATTATAGAGACTAATAGCCCCAAACCTTTCCTTAGACCAGGGTTTCCCAACCTGTGGTCGCGGACCCCTGGGGCGTCCGCGAATATATGTATGGGTGGTCCGCTTCACATCTCTGGACTTTTTTTAAAAAAAAAATTTTTTAATGGACAGCCAACAGACATACAACTTGTATTAATTTTTAAAAATAACGTCCACTTATTAGGCTATCTCTTAACTATCTAAAAATATTAAAACATTCATATAAGTTACTCACTAATAATGTGTTGCAAAGTACCCTCACATTAATAGAGTCTCGGTCAGGATAATTTTTTATATTAGCGAATAAAATGTTAAGATAAGACCCTAGTAACCGTCTTGAGTAGGTGTTGCTGTTGTGCTCGCTAAATATTAAGAATATTTTTATTATTTATTTTTTAAATTTTGTATTTGTAGTAGGTTACTATTATAAAGTAAATGGTCCCAAAATTTATTGCTGTTTTTTTTTACTAAGGGGGTCCTGAAAATTGTGCTTGTGATTCCTAGGGGGGGGTACGCGACTGAAAAAAGGTTGGGAAACGCTGCCTTAGACTGGTTCTAAAGAATAATTCAGTCTTTTTTCAGTCCAGCACAACTCTACCGATTTTTTTCAACAAGCTGTACCGCGGATTTTAAGATTGTCTAATTTACCAACTAACCATCACTCTGTCCTGACAGACTTCCTTTGCTTCCTCTACATTCATACATCATCTAATGCACATACGCCGATTATTCCGACTTTTCACATGTCCACTTTCAAGTACTTGTCGTACTTGGTCATGCGTCATGCCATGTCTTTCTCGGCCTTCCTCGGCTTCTAAATCCAGGCACACGTGCATTTAAACTTCTTTTAGCCGTGCTTTCATCACTCATTCGCTCCACATGACCAAACCATCGTAAAAGCCCTATCTTATTTTTGTCGATAATGCATAATGCTTATCTCAGCCTTGCACTCTGCTCTTATTTCGACATCTGTACTATCATACATAGTCTTACCACACATTCGCCTGAGAGATCGCATTTGGAATGGAATCTCTAGGTTTGAATACCCAAATATCTCAATTTCGGGTCTGGTAGGCTAGCACAGACTAAACTTTTTACGTTCCGGACACGCGATATGGCGAACTTCATTCATTACTTTTGCTTTGACGCCATACAAATGTCGCAAAGACAGAAAATTGAAAAGACGTGTCTGTTCTACGGCCCCTGCTTTCAAATAGCCGGAAATAACTGTACTAGAAAGCAGGTAACAAGTTGTGACGGAGTAGGATTCTAGCCTAGAGATGGTAGATTGATCACAGCCCGGTTATTGCTGTATCAAGTTAGTATCTTTGCCTGTAAAGATTTAGATTGACATGAAGTGTGTAGCGTTTGATTCGCAGGTGGGACTGTCAATACTGGAGAATATAATATCATGTATGGACCGATCTCGCACCCTGATGATGGTGGTATCCAACCAGTTTTTGCTGAGCCACTGGTGTCAGTTTGAGATGCATCTTGCTCAACACAGGTAACATGAGTACTTATTTTTTTTAATTTATTTTTTTATTTCTTTAAAAAATCTTATAAAACATACATGTTTTATATTCCCAGGAGTTACAAAAACTCATTTTGGGACCGGTATTATTCACATTTTTAATTACATATTGCACAATCAAAAAGACGAATAAGAAAGACGATTCAAAATTAACACATTCAATCTTAATCCTAAACATCATATCTATCATTGAAAAAACATATTTAAATACAGATCTATAAGGGCTCTACTATGTATTGCTTTATTTATTTTTATTTCATGGGGTAGATTATTATATTGGGATCGAGAAATGTTCATTAGGGATTTTTTACCGAATTTTGTGGATCGAAATTTTGGAATGTGGAGGTTTTTTGAATTACGTGTAAAATGACCATGAAGCTCAGAGTTAAAATTGTGTTTCAAACTTGTATGTACTGAATGATTCAATATGGTTAGTATGGTATTTGTGATTTCATGTAATGGTATTACTTTAAATTAATGAATCAATAAATTAACTGCCGCAACTTATAATTTGGGGCGTTCCCAGATTGCTGGAGACGAAGCGCGAGCAGCTGATCCTCGTCCCTGCTGGAGGACATCCCGAGGCGGCGGCGGGCCGAACACGCTGCACTACCTGATGATGACCAAGACCTACATCGTCTGGCCCGGCAAGGCGGCGGACCGCGGCCTCTTCTGGCGGAGGGCTGCGCAAGGCGCTGACGCACGGGAAGACGCTCGCCTCGGAGCGCAACAGCTACGCGTAAAGCCCCGCGTTTGAGACGCGTTTGCGAAGCGTTTTTGACGCGTTTCAGACGCGTTTTTGACGCGTTTCGGACGCGTTTTGACGCGTTTCAGACGCGTTTGCGACGCGTTTCAGACGCGTTTGCGACGCGTTTCAGACGCGTTTGCGACGCGTTTCAGACGCGTTTGCGACGCGTTTTCGGACGCGTTTGTGACGCGTTTTTGACGCGTTTCAGTCGCGTTTGTGACGCGTTTTTAATTTCACTCGATAATCTATCTTTGATTCATCCCAATTATTATTGATTTGTTACTATTGCAATAACAGACGTGTTGTAGACAGTAAAATTTAAATTGAATTATCTTTGTGAATCTAAATCTAAATAAACACTTACAAACGTATATATTTTTTTATTATTTGTGTTAGAAGCACCCCAACTTGTAGTTGTTCATTACAAAATATTTCAGTAAAACGCTTTGCTTTTAACTAATAATTCTTTAAAACTCTCCCGACCAATTTCGAGGCAACGCGTGGCATAATTGAAAAAGAGGCACGCGTTTGCTTCGAAACCGGTCGGGAGTTTTGCTAATTAAAAGTAGTTGAAAACTAAACGTTTTAATAATAATAATAATCGACTGACTTATCTCCTTTTTGTGTAAAACCACCTCAACGGCGCTTTACAATTCAAGATTCTGTTCAACCTAAGCTCCTAGCGGTAGGTACTATATTACCTGTCACTTGAGCAGACTAGGGCAATTACGCATTCTGAGAATTTGTGTGTGAGATTTTATGCGTTATTTTATTTAAAAATATGCGTTTTTAATTGATAGCGATATTGACCAGTTGCTCAATCACAGATAACTATCGACGTAGTTAAAAAACGTGCTAACCACGTGCTAGCCCTAACGATTTGACCGATCACAGTTCGATACCGTGGTATCGATTCGGCGAACGTGTTCGCCGAGCCGAGCATAGCCGATCTGAGCGAGCGGGGCCGATGCACGCGATATCGCGGCCGTACGTCAAACGTTAAATCAACGCGCTTGTCGGATTTTTTATTATGTCGACTGCTTTTCTCAATATTTGGCTTGCTGAAACCGGCTAAATTATAATAAAGATTGAATGTATATTTGTGCGAATAAGTAGTTATCTCGGGAAATGGCTCGCGACTAGTGTGCGCTCGTTTAATAATCCCGATCGATAACTTTTAACGCGTGTTCCCATTGTGATCGCGAAAACGTTTTAAACATCCATGCGTAAGAAATCGCCCCCCCCCCCCCCCCCCCCCCCCCCCCTTATCACGTCGCTTATTTTACCGAGTCGGTAGTGATGTGTGATCGAGCAACTGGGCTCTGAATGGTGCGTAAGTGTGAAGGCAGTCGATTCCAGACAGAGGGGTCAGCCGCTGCAGAATCACGATCGCCAAACTTGGTGTTTGGACTTCGCCGGGGTTCACAAAGTCTTCCTCTGGCTGAATCGAGTGCGAATATTAGAGTTGACTGTCTAGGGTTTTTGCTCTCTTCAATGCATGGGTCTTATTTATATAGGTCTTTATTTAAATATGTAGCATGTTTGTTTTGTTAATTTTACACCCGTTAGATGTACTTCACCTCGTCATTTTATTTATTTATTTATATTTTATTGTTGTGCACACAGTGCTATGTTTAGTACAATTTACAGAATTAGGGAACATAAAGAACATAACACCAATTACGTGGACAACACAATGTACAATACAAATTTCTAAAGACGTGAAGTGGTTCAGTTTATGTCATGTATATGTGTGTTGTTGAATGTGTGTGGAGTGTGGTGTGTGTGTGTTGGGAAATCTGAATAATTTAACGCAGGAGAGGATAAGTAAAGAGGAAGAGGAAACCGCCGTCCTGACAGACCGTCGATGACCATCCTACGGGTGTGTTCGGCGGAGCTGATAGATGCGGGCCTGACGTGGGAGGAGGCGAGAGGGCTAGCTGGTGACAGGGTCTGCTGAGGGATCTAGTGATGTCCACGTGCTCCACATAGGAGCAAACGAGGCGAAAGAAGAAGAATAAGAAGAAGACGATAAGTAGGTTATAATAGGTTATGATAAGTTTGCGCTACTCAGCCTCCGCTTATAGCAAAGAGCCGAGTCGCTACATGGATCAGGTCGTGAAGCCCCTCAAACTTTGAGAAACAAGTAACTTCTCTTAGTAATGGGGGAATTTTTGAGCTTGCCCTGGTGTTGCGCTCTGGCGACAACTCACTAGTGAGGTTGTGGTCGACGGTGGGGCGCCGAAGGGGGACCGTATGAACTTTTACATCGGACAACAGCTCAAGACAATCAATCTGTCCATTAAGTATCTTTGTAAAGAAAGAGTTGATCCGCGATCATACCGCCGCTTACAACGGGAGGGCAAAGTCAGATTAGTGATGCCATGGTAACTTTGTTTTGGATAGTACTCAGCAGAAATTTGTGTTTGGATTTTGTCATCCTTCTATCTACTAGGAACCTAGGCCCAGCCTCTACTAAGGGGAGAACTAACAAGCACTTAGTTTGCAATGACATACATGTTGGTTAGTACGAATTCTCCTTCAGTGTCCTTGGGCTCGAGGTTGGCTGCAAGCAGCAACTCTATGTAACAGCAGGCCTCCCGCACAAGCCCGGTTACGCTGACGCAGTTCACCTCGTCATCCTCCACTAATTCACCATCAGGCTCTCCATAATTTTTTCAGCATATCTCTGTCCCTCTGCAAAACATTCACATAACTATTAAATGTCCTACCTCACAGATCACAGTGGTAGCGCATTTTGATACCGTGCAAGAGGACGCGGGTACGATTCCCGCCCTGGGGTCCCTAAAAACCCAAACGAAAATATTTATGTAAATGTGATTACTTTATTTGGTTATAGACAGATCAATCTTACTTTCATGTTTGACAATTGGTGTCAACTTACACCAAATTGTAATATAGTTACGACGATGCTCTCGATCGAGTAACCCGTTAGTAATGCACTATTCTTACTGTAGCCAAATCATCGACCAGTTTACAGTGCAAACTCAACCAATACGACGAATGCACGCACTGGCTATATAGTATACTAAACATATTGATGTTTTCAACGCAAATCTAAGTGCATTAATAGGGGAACAATGTCTGCATGCCATCATCTGGCGGTACTGAATAGCTACTCTACTGTGTAATATTTATAAAAATGTCTATGAAACATCCCTCATGGGCGTTAAAAACAAATAAATAAAGTAAATAAAATAATGTAATGAAAAATTGTCAAGTACTAACAAATTACTCTGAAAGCGGGTCAGTGTGAAAAGTGTTGCACATGCGTCCGTGCATCAGAATATGTAATGAATAGGAGGAAGCAAGGAAGTGCAACTATGACAGCGCGTTTGTGGCGTTTCAATTCATCTCTGCCTACGCCCTTCGGGAAAATGTCGTGATGGTTAGTTAGTTCATCCTTCTTTCCATAAGGGGTAAACCTAAGGGTCTGTATGATTTTCACGATCGATGCTAGTCTTCTTGGGATATCGACTCCCATACTGTCCCCTCACATCTCTGCTGCAGGTCGTCCAGGAAGTTGGCGGCCATGCGGGCAGAGATGCATCATGTGAGCAGGCTATTCCTGCTGTCATCCATTCTCTCAACGTGTGCATGCCAGTTTTTTCTCTCTTTCTCTTCCCCACCTGACAACATCCTGGACTTCGCGCGTTAGTTAGTTAAATTAACAATGAATGGGTTAGGCACCTTCAGCTTGAAACTCTCCATACCCTCGGCAGCACTTCCGGCTAGGTTCCATCTAGTTTTCAACTCTGCGAGTTCCCGCTTCTCCGCCTTCAGCTTGCCGTACCTGTTGAAAGTGAAAGAGACTTTGGATACAATCGCAAACACTTGAGCGAGTCCGAAGCCAGACCAAAAACTAGACATGTGACGTCTCTACAGAGGGCAGAGACCGAGAAGCGAAGTGAGTTTGGAAGGGAGTACCAAGACTATCAAGGCGTTTTAAAAGAGAATATCTGTCATGGATGAGTTTAAGAGGCCGCCTGATTTAATACGAAATTCCATTGCTGAGTAATATTTGACACTTATTACAGGGTTAATTTATAGGTCAGTTAAACAAAAAAAAACCATGAAAATCAGTATCGTTAATAGGAACCACATTTTAATAAAAAATACATGCTACTATCTCCAAATAAAAAAAAAAGAGAAAGTGCAGCCCAAATGATTCCACAGAAGAAACAGTAGAATGACTTGGTCACTCTAGGCGGAGTCGTCCCTCGTCGCACTATACCCTTATACCGTCCGCGCTATGAACTCAAGATTGACCAGGAGTATAGTAGGTTGTGCGTAATTTGTAAAAATATATTAGGAATCAAACTAATAAATCTTAAAAATAAAAGGTACATGTATTTTGATTGAAATAGGTTCCTATTAACGATGCCGAAATTCAGGGTTTTTTTTTGTGTTACTGACTAAGAATTTAACCCAGTATATCTGTCCATTCTAACGCAGAGCCAATGGCTGGTCTAAGTCCTGTAACAAAATGTTATAAAAATTAGGAACTAGTTCTCGTATTACTTAATCGTCAGCGAGCATTTTTGTGATTTGGTTTTCTCTCCGGGCCTTTGATCTACTCGGCGTAGAAGTTATTTCTGGCCTTGGCATTGGGCATCCCTCATAGTTACCGACACTGATGTAACTGTATGGCTGGTGTATTCATACAAATCTGGAAACAAGACCATCGTTAGGATACCTTTGTGGCGGAAGTAATAGGAGATCGGCGCGAGTCGGCCGAACCTTCCGCCGAACCGGCTGCCTGAACTACCAACGAGACTCATTCTAGCCACCGATCGTGACTCGACGGTGATGTTGCACAGGATTTCCTTAACCGCCAAAATTGCGTTTTCCAATCTAATGTATATTTGTGACATAATTCCATGTCGATCTTAGTTTAAATAGTTATGTTTTCAATTAGACATCTGAACAGAGACGAGAAATTTTGGAATGGAATATGGATATCTAAGGCGTTTACAGGGCTTATGACCTTCATTGGCTGGTTAAGTGGCCACTTGATTATTACAACATTCCCCATTTCACCTAGTATTTTGATATGCCAATATCTGCCAATAATACAGTAAAATGGCGCGACGCTTCACATGTAAACACTCTCTGTCATCCATTGAGAAAATTGCTAAGCAATTTAGCAGAAACCTTTGGGTGATTGCAAGTGAGATTCCTTACCGAATTTAATCACCTAACTAGGAAACGCTCTCCCCTTTCTGAAGATGAATCTTCAATTTGTTATGCTTATAACTTTACCAGTTAATTTTTATAAACAACATTTTTGAGTATATAGCTTGTAGAAAAGTTATAAGCGTACAACAAATTGAAGATTCAACTTCAGTCAGACAGCGTCATTCCTGTAAACGGATGATATCCAATTCTTTCCAAATTTTCACTCTGTTGCAATCATAAAGGTAATTGAGCTAGTAATGCTTAGCAATCCATTTACCTTTGTCTACAAGTATTTGGACATACTCAAAATGTTGTTTATTTTAAAGTTTCATTGTGCGATTTTTATTTGTATTAACTTCTGTGCTAATAAATTAACTAAACCTAAAACTGTAAGCTACTCTTTCATTTCTCTCTGTTGCACCCCCGACGTGATCGTCTCCTAATCTTTGTCGACGTGCAGCCTTGTTTGGATTCCCGCAATGATGCGATTGAGTTATTTAAAGAAAATATAGAAAGTGTCTATGTACCATTATTCCCTCTAGAGTTATTGGTATTTGTCAAGGATCCTTGTAATCAGCCGGTTGCGTGGAGCCTCAGCAGGTTCGCCATGTCGAGCCACCAAAGGGGTGCGCAGGACCACACCTCGCCAGCAGTTCCTCCGGGGAGGGTTGAGCGTGAGTGCCGAGATCTTCGATGGAAATCGCCACTGCATCCCTGGCAACAATAGGCAGATTTTAAAAATTAGTTCAGAAGTACACCATGCCTTCACTAGTAAACAACTAAAAATTTTGTCTACAAGTATTTGTATTAATATTTCAAATGTTGTTTTATAAGGATTTACTGATTTAAAATTATAAAGCAAAATAAAAAAAAAAAATTGGTAAGAGACATCTTTCAGGCGTCTTCTAGAGTATAGTAATAAAGCTCGGTATCTCCTCGGGCCTTACCTACACTAATATAAGATGACCTAGCCAACAAAAAAAATATGCTTTGCAATCTTTCAACAGATGACACCGAGCATAGAAATAATTCTGTAAAGCCGGAACGACGAAGGACGGAATTTTTTACTATCTAGTTCGTCTCAAAATGACAAAGTCCATAAGCCCTGTAAACGCCTTGAGAACCCCTATTCGATACTAAGTGTTCAGGACTGACATAATTAATATTTGCGTTTAAATGTCATTTGCTCCTTTTGTCCTATGTCATATCCCCTCCTACTGGCCAGCAACGAGAAACTCGACTCAGGAGTCAGTCCGAGTCAATAGCCTCGACACAAACACATCAGACAACAAACAACATAAAATCGAACGATAACCGCCCGGGCCGTGCTCTATATCGTAACGTTATCAAAAATCGTAAAAGACCACAAGTGAAACACCAAAAAACAAGACAAGTTGCAATAGGGTTCTTCCCTGACTATAGCTTGAATAGCCTAAGAAAACGTAATGAATAGTTAAAGTACATGTTAACAATTCCAAACGATATAAACACAATGATTCAAAACTTATTGTTTATCATTTATAAATTTATGTTTTAAAAACACGAAAATACGAATGATTTTTAACGTCCCGTAAATTGATAACGACGTCATACCCGTCCTAATCAACCGAGAAGGCGTGAAATATAATTCTGTAGTGAGGCGCCTATATTGCTGTGACGTCACAGAAAAAAGCCGCACATCCGCGCCCAACAAGAGGATTCATTGAGAGCGATTTTTAAAAAAGAGCTAAAAAAATTCATATGAATATCGTAAAAATTTTAAGAAAAAATCCTTGATATTGTATATTTTTCAATCAACATCTTTTTTAAATAAAAAAATAGAAAACACGGTGGAAGAGCCCAATTGGTAGAGTTGTCGTGCAAGAAGAAAATCGTAAGTTCCTTTTCCCGTCACTTTCCTGGATGGTCATTTCGATATGAAACGAACATCCGCGTATTATTGTCCTCACGCATTTCTTCTAAAAACGAGGTACCGAAGGAAGCGTAGCACCTGCCATACAGTCCAGGGCTATCGGGAGGAAAAATCGTACAACAGCGTCTTCTTCTGACGCTGTCGGGATATCAATAATATCGAATGGGGTTTGGACATAGAGTAGTCCCCTTAACCAGTGGAAGGGTTAGATGGAAACGGCCGGTTGTGATGTTGTAGGTATATTCGTTTATACAGTTAACAGAATGAGTATCGCGTGTCGCTGTTGAGTTTGTCCGTTAGAAGTTGGGGGCTGGACAAGTTCCGTAAAGACGGAGCGAAGTCGGCGGCTGGAAAAACGTTTGTACCGGTCCCCACTGTAGCAACAAGGGAGAGCAAGGACGTGCGTTCGGGTCTAAGCATATCTGATGCTGTACCAGGAGTTGTGTATCCAGAGTGTGGTCCGAGGACTTCCATGACGAGCGCGCATCTACGTCAGGCATGACACTGCGTCTTGGCTGCTGACGTGTTGGACTGGGCTATTTCTCCGACTGAAGAGAGTAATCTGCGTAGATGTATAAGATGGTTGTGTTGCACTGCCTGTTACTGACCCTACGGTTACGGGTATTTATGGACCTTCAGTATCCATTGTTAATTAGAGTTGTATTTTTGCGCGGGGATATAAACATTCGTGTGTACAGCCATACTCGCCTGTGTGAAATTGCAGCGTTCAGCTGACGGCCTTTCTAGGAATTACCTACCTCGTAGGTAGTAATACCTGACGCAGCTGAATTTATCATTTGCACTATGGACGAATGGTAGTATATCTAATAAACAAGAAATAACATATCTAATAACATAATCTAATAACTAGATAAGACCCCACGTCCGGCGGTTTCGTTCTTCGCGTATCATCCTGGGCGGGCGGGGCTGGCGTGTAGATCCCCTCCACGCGGCCAGGGACTGTGCGCGCGGGCCGCGTGGGCGTGGCGCTCGGGTGGCGCGGGGACTGCAGCGCGGGGCCGGTGCAGGGTCGCCAGCACGTCTTGGTGCAACGCCTCCAGGGTGAACGGGATCCACTCCCCGTTCAGACTCCACCTCGCGCACTCTAAATAACAAAAAAACAGGCGTGCAATGGTTAACTCCACCATTGACCATTACTGACTCATACTACATTTGCTTTTTTTCCATATGTCTTCTCAATGTACATACGCCGATATATCCGTACTTATCACGTGTCCACTATTGCAAATACTTGTTTGCACATGATTCATGCCGATGACTTTCATGGCCTTTTTGGACTTCTACATCCAGTCACACTTGCGTCCTATAACTTGTTTTTAGCCGTTCTTGATCATCACTCATAAGTCGCTCCACATGACCAAACCCATCGTTTAAACCGAAGCCCTTTTCCTTCGTTTTTTTTAATAATGCAGTAATTTCAGTGTTTTACACCACAAAAAGCGGATTACATTGAACATTGTCTTATGCATCCATCATTCAATAGCATCCATTATTTCTAGCGTAGGACGGACTTGCTTGTCGTACCGGAGAAGCCAGAACCATTCGAACCATGCACGCATCTCAGATTGTAGGAGTTTATTTATTTATTTAGAACATTACAGGAAGAATCCATTCATTCTAAATACAATAAAATAATAAATCATACATGACAATAGATAGTTATGTTAGTATAATGACATAAAAAAGTATAGAAAAAATTAAAAGTTAGAAAGTGCTTTCCTAAGAAAGACCCACTGTCGTGAAATAAGTAGACATCCGAGGTGATGCGATTAAGTAACAAGATTGCTCTAACCAACAGGCATAAAACATTGGCAGTTGGTTCTGCATATTGGCAGGTAAAACAATCGATGCTGTCTTTGTCGAAAGATAGTTATCAGCTACGAACAGACCTACATCCATCAAATTTCTGAGTTAAGTATGCGACCACCAATCACCTGAAAGAAGTGAACACCCAAATGGACGTCCCTCCTCCTCCATAATGACTGATAGCCTAGCATCCCTAGTTAGACCTCTGGGTAGGCCAAGACAGCTTGACATGGACCATGTGATGGCCGATCTAGATTTTTTTCATGTCTCAATCATGGGGATGGGTTTGCATCAAGGTTCTACATTTTCTCCACTTCTCTTCTGCAGCCCTTGTTAGCTCAACATACAAAAACAAACCTGTATTCTAGCACCCTTGATCTAGGTAAATTAGGTGAAGGGGATTGTTGGGAACAGCAGACGTGCAAGGTAGAATGATATTGCCAAGGAAACTAAAGGACTTCATGAGCTGAAATATGTAAGTAAAATCACCACTTGAAATTCTTACCTCAAACAATATTTCTAACTGTCTTTTTGTGTATCCCTGAGGATACTTCATGATGTCATTCAACACAGTCAGGAGCTGGAATCAACAATGTTACATCAAATCATTACTTAACTCCTGTTAATCATTTATACGTTGGTATTGTATTCACCAAAATTTCGTCCGAATATTATAAAACGATGCATTAACTTCAAAAGTAATGGTTTTAAGTGATAAAATATAAAGACTTCTCTTCAATTTGTTTGCGAAAGCTATCTCAACCAAATAATATGTTGATATCTCAACAGAGACAGAGAAACTCTGGAAATGAATGAGGGTTATATAGGCGTTTACAGGGCTTATGACCTGTCCATTGGCTGGGTTAAGTGGCCACTTGACGTAACTACAACATTCCCCATTCCCGCCCATCATCTGATAACCATATATGACAAATTTTGGAACTACTATATATATTTGAAATCGTCTTCGTCATTCCGGCTTTACAGAATTGTTCTATGCTGTTGTCATCTGTTTGAGAAAGATTGCAAAGCATTT
>JAGVSP010005305.1:0-11068 GCA_022494985.1 Micrasema minimum
AAAAAATAATAGCAAAACCAAAGTAGGTACCATTTATAAAATTTATTGTGTAACACATGGAGTATTTGATTATAGTTATAAGAAAAATTGAGCAGTTTGGTTAAAAAAACGAACAATATATTTTAAAAAATCTTCGTGTACTTGAGGGGATTGTCTTTTTTAAGTGAAAAAGTTTGATTTTTAAACAATAAAATTAGTTTTGAATGTGATATTTTTAAATAGTTACTAAACTATAAATTATCCTACTTGGTAGTGTGCTTCGCTACTTCTTCATATCCATAGACAGGGAGTCCTGTAATATAACCGTCTGGAACCGTTTCCTTACTTGCGGTTTTAGTATCAAATATTGACTTGTTATTTACAACACTCTCATTCCTATCTGAAAAAGTCAATTTTTTTGATAAATAATAATGGTAAATATGAAGCAGTTCATCTGGCATTTGATTAAAGAAATTTGATGAACCAAATTATGAAGTGGGGGTTAACTATAAATGCAACAATGGGTGTATAAAAATAAACATCTAAATTTGACAAAATCTTTACAAAAATTTGTAACTCCGCAATGTGTGAGTGTCTCTTAGGTGAAGAGGCTCTAATCCATATTTTTTTGTGTTATCCTATTAATAATAGATTCTCTTCATTCCTCCTTGAACTGGCCAAGCATACACCTCTCTCCCACTAACATGCTGATTCCAATAAATTCTCCTAAGCTTCTTATCCTTAAACTCCTTCTAGATTTCCTCCATACCCATGAGTACCACTTATAATTTTTTTCTTTTTTTTCCTTCCTCTACTTGACACGGCAAAACACCAATAAGGTGGTACGCCATCAATTTTTAAAAAAAATCTACTCAAGTACATAATATTATGTCGAAGTATACTTACATAATTTGACACATACTTAAAACTGTTTTAATACTTAAAATAGTTTTGATCTAGTTTCATTTCATAACATAACTAAAATTGAATTATTTACAAGAACTAAAACTAACTAATGTTGATAATGGTCCCATGATTCTTTTTCTATATATTTTATTTATTCACACATTTACCTACACATAATCAATTTGAACAGTTTATATCTATCATGACCTGACTTGCTAGATATAAATTTGTGTTAAGTCGGGACATTAACATTCAATGCTCTACATTAACAATAAAATAATTAAAAAATTACATGATCCAGTGAATAATTGTTTAGGCTGTCATCTTACATAAGATTGTTATTTTATAACTAGATTCTAATTACATCTTTACAAAAGACTATTTCTGTAAGATTTCTTTTATAAATTGTTGTTATACCAAGTGCATAGCGATTTTTTAAAAATAGAGTTGAAAAATAAACCGATGAACATACTTGCTAGATAAAAAAATGGCCACAGCAGATCCAGCAACTGCCCCATACAACAAAAATGATTTTCCTTTCTGATGTTCAGAGTGTTGTTGATTTTCCTGTTGGTGAACACGAGTAAGATGAAATTGCCTCGAAGCAAGTATTTGGAGATATTTATGGTGTCTGAGATTCAAAACAGCCACTGATGAATTTCTAAAATTAGAAAAGAAACACGTAATACCTTATTTAGATAAATATTAAGTCCTATTGAATAAAACAAAACCGTACAAGTAGGTAGGTAATTAAGATACACTTTAAGAGGAACTCACACTTTAACAAGATTTTTTAAATAGCTCATTGTTTTAGAGAATAAAGAAAAATCACACTTCACGAAATTATTATATTCGTACTGTTAATTCCGTGCATCTTCCTTTTTATTAAATTTACTAGAATGCTTGTATAAATCGTTTAATTTCAAACTTAATAAAGTACGTAGGTATATTACAAAACAATATCAGAAGTATACTTTTTTAATATCTAAGTCTTACGTAGTCGTCAAACCAGTTTTTTAATACGCGTAATTGGCAGAAAATATCGGCATGTTTATCACAGATCGCTGAGATAAATGCTTGTTTTTTTTATGAATGTCTGATTTTGCTTGAGTTTGACATTCGACACAGCTGGCGGTTCGACGTTTTTTTTTTTTACACTTTGACAGTTGGTAGGGATGGGCGACATTAATCGATATTAGAAAAATATCGACATTAACCCTAGATTGCTTCTTTAATTTTAAATACTAAACATTCAAACATTATTGATATTCGACTACCCCTTAAAAAAAGATTGAATTATTGAATAGTGATAACTAATTAATTGTTATTCTTTGGGGTTTATTTGGTTTATGTATATTCCTATTATTGCAAGAAATGAAAACCATATCTGTCTAAAAAATTAAGTATTTTTTATTGAGTTAGCTTTCTCATGTATTCTCATAATTAACTGATAAGATACTACGTAATATTGGAAAAAATGAGCTTCAAGGTGTAGTATTAGATGAAAACACCAAAATTTCTAATGCTGGCCTCAAGTGCAACCTTATTAGTAAAACTTCATAAAATTATTTCAGGTACCATAAATCTACATAAGTAAATAAAAAGTCCATAGATGTTTTGAAAGTTTTTTTATTTATTTTTTAAATAAATTTCAATATAATCCATTCAATCTATAACACAAAATATTTTTCATTATATTCATTTAATGCTACACGGCAATACACCAAATTGTGAAGCATGATTTTTATGAACTAAAACACAAAAATCAAACTATTATTTATGTAAATGAATATCTCGCTATGGATAGGTATCTTTTAATATTTAGAGAAATATATTTATAAAATATGAAATGTTTTCGGATATGTTCAGATTAAATTTCACAGAAGAAAGACATGTTTAATACACAATATTTTTTACAATGTAATTAATTTAAACAACAGAAATTTGCAGACGTAATATAAAAAAAAATATTGATTACCTTTATAAATAATTTTTAGAAAAACTTTACTTTTAATGAAAGCTAAATGTAATTCCTACATTTTTTGGAAAAAAGCTGCTAGGCACACTTAATGAACACTGAAAGAAAAAATATTAAATTGATGTATGTATGTAAGTAACTAAGTCATGGTGAAGAACAGTAGAATGCAAATGATGTTATTGTATTTTTATAGGACACTGATAAATAGTTGCCAGTAGCTATGTTTATAAATTTATAGCTTTATTGAAGTAAAATAGTGATTTTATTAACCAAGTATTTCAGTTTTACTGTGCCTGGTTTTGCTTTTACGTTTTTCCGCAATTTATATTTTATAATTACGTTAAAAAATTATAAGATCATTTGCAACACCTAATTAAACAATATAAACTAAATACAGTGGATTCCATAGTACAAGAGAACAAGTTAAGAATTACAGAATATATTAGGTATAATATAATAATATAGTAGGTATAATAAATTTTAATGAACCAGCATTAAAACTTTTCATACTAATAAAATATCAAAGTTCAATAATTTGTGTAGTCGAGTTATTCAAATTGTGTGGATATAATATAAATATTAGTTATTAATTCTTACTTTTTAAAATCAATATTTATATTTATTATCGATGGATGACCGCAAATTATCTTAACTATTTTCTTTGGCCAAATTAATTTTTAAGTTTTTTCAAAATATAACGCTGTTTTTAATGTATCAATTTTGAACAAAAGATTGAATTACAAAAATAGTCACCTTTGTTCATAATTAAATTCATTATAAATGTTTAAGTATAATAACAATTGAGAATGGTAAGTTGTTGGTAAATATTTTGTTTAAAATGGACCAAATGTTGGTTACTTACCTACAGAAAATTTAGCGGTTACCAATTGTTATCTATTATTAGGTGGGTGGAATATATATTCAATACTCTTAAATTCGTTTATTCTGCTAATTTTTAGAACACATAACAATATTTTTTTAAACTACGTTCAAGAATGTTCAAGAATGTTTCTACTATGATGGACAAAATTTATTTCGCAGTATAAAATCTTTTGCAAAAGATATGTATTTTTAAGCTGCGTGTATATACCACAGCAATATAAATTAAATACAGAAAAACAAATCATTTCAAAGGTACCTAGTACAGCATTTAAAGTATGTAGGTACCTATGCATTACATCAATATTTAAAATACACATACCTATTATGCACTTATTTTTTATTTAAATCCAGTAATCTTGATGGTATTTTCTTGTTACTAAAAAATAATACAATTCATTTTATAATACACCTATATAGTTTTTTATTGTCTGAAAATTCAAAGGCTGAAATTTTTCTTCAAATAAAGTGATAAAAATCTCTGTAATCTTTATAGAGATAATATGAAAATATATAAAGTAATTTAACACATTTTTAATCGCATTAATTACTGTTAGATACTATTTTGCGAGCTAAGTTATTGGTGTTTTATAAATGTTTTTTTGTCTAAAATATTTATCATGTGAGGAAGTAATAAATAGAAATTATTGTAGGGTCCTCGCAAATACCCGACTAAATAGTTTACCAACTCGCGCCCTCCCGTGAGAGGAGGAGGGTGGGAATAGTCTAATAAGCACAAGTGAGTTGGGCACTACTTCAAATTTAGTGGGGTGTGAAATGCTAGAAGATTTCTAATGTTGTAGGTATCAACAAGTAAAACAGGTTTTTTAAATACATAATCTTGATTCTTCAAAAATATCGATAACAGTATTTATGTATATACCTAATATTATTTCCCTCTAAAATAATATACAAGCTACTTGAGTATTCCAAAATAAAAGCTATGTATATCTGCGGTAATAATATAATACGAAGGTTTATAATTTTAATCAAAACCATTGGAAAAACAGAAGTAAGCTAAATAATAATTTATTTTCTTAATTGGAATTTTAATAAATAGTAAAAAAAAATAACGAGAAGGTACGGTATGTTGGACCTAAAAAATATTTTTGGGAGGAAAAATATTTTTCTTTAATCGTTCATTCATCATCGCCAACTTGGAAAAGATAGTTTATGTAAACTGAAAAAATATTCTGATTTCTGTGAACAGTTATTTTTTATTGAAAATAGCCCTTAAATATATTTGTTTATAATAATGTAAATGCAAATATTTCTTTTTATAGATACAATTAAACTATGGACACAAAAAAAAACAGAAAAATGAAATATGTTAGTACTTTTAGTGATTTAGTAAGCGGGTTAAAAGTAGGGTAGGAGTGTTATCTAAAATGATAAATATTTTTATAGAATATTGATCTAACATTTATTCATTCCCGATACTAAAAACACATAAATTAATACGTATACGATCATATTGAAAGCAGCCATATAAATTTTGCTAGATCGGGAAGATAGTATCACAATACTTAGACATTATTGTCTCCTTCTTTTAATAATATTTATGTATATATCTCGTTTTCTAGAATATTACTAACGCTTCAAAAACATGCCATTATGCACTTACCGATGCAATCACACAAAAAAAAACATTAATATCTACCTACATTATACATAACTTATTTAAATATTCATACATAAATGAAATATCTTTTTGGATTTACAAGATTTAGATTCTAAACATAAAACACAATTATTTAATGTGGCATATTGGTATAACAATTTTGCCATACATGCAAATATGTAGGTATAAATATGTACGAGAATCACTGCACTGTTGCAGAAAGTAACTATAAGCATTTACATTCAACTCTAACATCTAAAAATAAAATGCATTCTACCGACACCGACACTGATTGAAATTTCTTTTGGTTACTAATAGCTACGTGTTGTAACGCGTTGTTATATTTACGAAAAACAGCACATAAAATATAATACGCAAGAATGGCACATTATACAATACAACATGACATTAATTAATACATTCCCAAAGCATACTTTAAAATACCCTGTATAAAAAAATACATACACTGGCCGAATAATTTGATTTAAACAGAAAAAAGATCGGGGTGTTACTTTTGTTTTTCATTAGATAACTTATGCAATGATAGCAGCAAAGATAGGTACCAGACTCCCCTGAAAAACTGGTCTATTTTATATATTGGCACAGCGATCACACTTTAATTTTAATTTTTTTGATCACTTTAGCTAGTATTTTGAAATCAACGATTTTTCTAAAGATAGTAAAACTAGGTAGAAAACATTATTAGTGGTAGTGGTTTTCAGAATAATGGTGCATTTTAAAAAACGCGTCACAGGGTAATTTTATAAATAAATCGTAAAGCTTGATCCTTTTGTTTCTATTGGATAGCTACACACAATAATAAGAAAATGCTTCATAAAGCTGACAAAGCATGACTACTTGATGCTTAGATATTATAAACTTTATTCACGCCAATGTATGTAAATTGATCAACAAACTCATATAATATCTATTTTGTTCAGCTTATATAATAAATATGTAATTTGTAAATGAATATTTGGAAAAAAAATCACTGCCTCTAATAAAAAAAATCGATCGAGAAAAAGCTTATGCTAGTTACTCACTTGGCCCATGGATTGAACCAATTTATTCTATAGCAATCTCCTTTCAACGCACTGATATTTCTGGGTTTAGAATTATTTCTCCACGGATATTGGCCCTACCTATGCCAATTGGAAAGGAGCCGTTAGCGTTATAGATATTTATAATGTTATTAAATTAGAACAAAATAGAACCTTTTTTCTAATAATGAAAATGTTTGTGCGTTAGGATATTTTACATTAACAATAATAGATACCACTTATTAGTCGATAGCAAAAGTGATTTTATGAACAAGTGCAGAACTACATTTAAAGTCCCTAATTTTAAGAAGACTTTTACAACTCACTCGGTGAAGTTCACTGAATACTGAATAATATGTATTGTCACGGACGTGGTTCCCACCAGCACCTCTAGATTACTATAATATACTAAATGTTAGTCTAATTTAAAGCGTACTACACAATGTTACAAAAAGTAACTTTCTAAAACCACCGATCAATCTATTATATGTTAATTTTAATACAGATAATTGAAGTATAAAACTGCAAATATGTTCACTCTATAATAATATCCCTAATTCAAGCTTTTCAGGCAAAGATAAATTATTTCAACATTAAAATTTCAAAACTTCACTATCATCATATTATTTAAATTTAGTTTTTTTAATAAACGCAAGAAAAGTATTGTGAATATGCCAAAATTAGGTTTTTTTATTAAATAATTTTATGAAAATGAAAATCAACCTTTGTGAAGAATAACATTTAAAAATGTCATTTTGTCTTTGATTTCTGGGGCTATATTTAATTAATCAAAAGTGTTGATATTTTTCATGGGAAGATATCATATCAATTAGTATTGAAAACAAAAAATTTATTTAAAAAAGTTATAAAATAGGTTTTGAAATAAAAACTATTTGATAAAATTGAGATTTATAAATTGATATATCTTTTTAGATATTGATTATAATGTTAGATTTTAGAAATTGCGCATTTGTTAAAATTTCAGAATATGCTTCAGTTTTTACACTTTTGGTAATTTAAATCTAAAGGAAGTATTGTAACGAGTAATTTCTGAGCTCACATTTATCAAAGTACAATAAAAGTTTTTAGTATTTTTAATACATTATGCAATATACATACAATATCAAACTGCTAAATAAAAAAATACACTTATTATTTTTTCTTATAATACAATTTCATACTTTATTTTACATACATGCATTTAAAAATATTCACCAAATGTATTGAAAAACACATTGAAATCTTTCTAATTTATTGTCAAATACACTTCCATCAGTTTATACTGTCGTGTTTATCAACAGAAACACCCAATATTTTTCAAAGAAAGTTTTGTTTTTCTACTGTATTTTTAATATTCATACTGTACCGCTACACACGTCACGAAATATAGTAGTTGTATATCTCATTTAAATCTCTGATTACTCTATTTTACTTGATATTGTCCTTTTCATAATAATATAAAGTTTCAAATCGTTTTCTAGAATATAAAGGAACCCTCACAGAAGGTGTCTAACGAACTCCTTACAATATTCTTATTCCTTAAAACTAAGTTTAAGAATCTTACATACGTAGGTTGATTGATACATCGCCACATAGACAAGTCTATGTATAAAAGCTGGATGCTGCAACATGTATTATGGTCTAATAAAGCCAAATACCAATGCATTTTACTTTGTTCAGTATGAGAACACAGTTGCTGTACTCAAAACATATTTCCCTTGAAACCTCCTCAGCGAGATGAGAGTACTTTTTTATTTGAATATTAATTGAAAATTCAAAGAAATATTTTCCAAATACAGTGACTTGTTCTCAACGTGAAATTTATCGTTAAATTTAACTATTCTATTGTCTGTTATCTAAAAACCAGATTAATGTTAGTTTATCATAGTCACCAACAAGAACCACATCTATTTCAGTTGTACAATTTTAATATGGAGGAATACTTTTTCTATTACACCATTCATGACACTCCCACACACTAACTTGTGTTCATATTTATTTTTAAAGGGATTTTGTATATAAATGTAGCCTAGTATTAATAATTAGTCGGGGTATAAAAATAAGTCACAAGATTAGAGACTACATTAGGAGTCTTGTTTCTAGAGGTGACGCCTTAGTCTAAAGAAGTCACAGTCTGTAATAATATATATACGAGTAGTATCTAAACGCTGAACAGTAAACAGTGATACATATCTCTACTCTAACACCCTAACACCCAACAACCATAAGCTTTAGCAATTGACTGTATTTGTATACAATTCATAGTTTTTCAAGTGATGTAAAATTTACTCGGTAGTTTAATTTACCATAGTATTGCAATCAAATCAAATGCAACATTCAAATAATCACGTACTAAAAGCACATATTTCTAATGCTCTGAATTTACACTACGAGTATGTATGCCTGTTCCTAGCTCTTAGCTTCTCATTACATAATATTTTGCCATCCCAAGGATGTATCGGTGAGTGATTGTGACTAAGATTTATTAAAGCTTCATAAGGTTTTGCTAACTACATGTAAGTCTAAGAATTTCAGTTGAACACATTTCTATTAAACTACTACTGTACTCATGTATGAACTTCATTTCTCTAAATTCAAATAACTATCTTCCAGTAGGCATAGTATTATAATTTTAGGGTATGTTAATAACAATATTATTGTCTGCATTTTAAAATTCATTCACATTGACACATTACATATAAATTAATATATAAAAATAAATAAATGGCTTATAAAATTGTAATGAACTAATACGCTAATATTATTGTATGGTTGTTGTTTTCTTTAAATAAAATAAAATAAATTACTTTCGTTTAATGAAATAATTGAAAACGTTAAAATAAATTTTATGAAAACAATCCTGTTTTCTTAATTAATATTTTCTATGCCAACTATTTCCATTCAATAAATTAATTAAACTGTCACTGCAATTACAAATACTTTTCTAAAATGTAATAAAATGGGATAATGGCACAGTATTTTTTTTTTCGTGTTCATCTAAAACCGGCAACAACTAAAGGTTACATTTTTTACTTATTTAAAAGACCTACGAAGATCATAAAAACTAAGATAAAATTAATGCAAGTGCAATAATTACACAATGATAATAAAAAATACAGCTTGGAATACGAAAGTGAATATTTAGATACATAGTTCTTTACGAGTGAAACTATACAAACATACTTAGGTTACAATTATTATCACGAGGTCGTGGATTATAAAGAAAATTTTAAATTCACGAAGAGAAAAATATTTTATATGATTAACATGATGAATGATTAACATAGATAATCAAACTAGGGATTGGTACTTAGATAACACTAACTCAAGGTAGGTATCACAGAGAAGGTCTGATGTATTTTTTAAAAATAAAAATAAAATATTTAATTATTCATGTATGTACATGGAGATGTATTATGGATATTTTCACATAATACAGAAGTAAACTTATTAATTATGTATTATTATTGTAGAAAGCTCAATTTGTTGACAGTAAAATGAAGTGTGAGATATAATGTGAATATAAAACTACTTTCCAATGGTAGGTTTTTATCACTTGCTTTAAAAAAAAATCTACTAGTAAATAATCTATCACATTAATTCTAACACTCAATCGAAGAATTGACTTCTATAGATATAAAAACACTTTTCTTAATTGTATACGAAATTTATATTTTACTAATAAATATGTCTTTCAAAGGAAACACACCTATTTCTACTACAGCTAGTAATGTGAATAAGTAGTTTAAATGATAATTTAGAATTTTCGACTTTACAAACTACACAAAAAATAATATATTTTCATATTGTCGCTAGGTTCACAGTTATTTTACATATAGTAAAATGTATAAATATTTTATGTACAAATTCACAGAAAGGCAATCATTTTAAAATACAAATGTTTATGTTTGAGGTTTCACCTCTTTTAATATAGATTCTCAAATACGGTTGTAAGTACGTTCATTTTCATTTCTTGACATCTCCACTTTGCAAAGATGAAATAAATCTCTAAGTAACAGTTCTCCAATATTGACTGATGACAACGGCACTCATTATAATTGGCACAAAGAGGACAATATGATTCTTTAGAACCAATATTTTATTATTGTCATAAATTTTCTTTGGTTTATATGAAAGCATGTATGTGTTATACAATATCATGTTAATAGAAGTTTTCAGAATATATTTTTTTTACATTATTTATTGTCATTTTTTAAGTATTTTTGTACTGTATTGAAAATTATTATCATTACATACAGTACAAAAGGAAGAATGTTTAGGAATTGACCATGTAAACATTTTAATCTATTTTTTTACATACAATAATTGTATTGTCTATCGTTTCATCAATTCAAACGAATTTATTTTTGTGTAAGATAAGTATACTATTTAGTTTTCTTTATTGTCGATATCTTTTCAAATTATAGAAATATTTTTCTTACAGGGTATATATATATTTATAAATGTATTTAGGTATATATAAATTCAATAGAGACTTTTGAATGATCAATTCAGTTGATGGTTAAACTCATATCTGATTTAGTCAGATATTAAGTAGTTACACAATGTAAATATTGTAAATGTAAATATTTTTATTTGAAAATTATTGTCAATTTACTTTATGAAAATTCTACCTTCCAGTCATGTTTCTCCTCAATTTATTAA
>JAGVSP010005306.1:0-11663 GCA_022494985.1 Micrasema minimum
TTTTTCGCGTAAGTATATCACGTTAATTCATCCGAAATTTTATCACACTGACAATCTTAAAATCGCGGTTTACCTTGTTGAAAAAATCGGTAGAGTTGTGCTGGACTGAAAAAAGACTTAATAGTAGAGTGGCCCAAAGATGTTAAATTTACCCTACACCTCTGGGCACCCGCTAAGTTTTTTACTTTAGTTGATAGAAGTTAAGTGCTGAAATTTCAATGTCCTAGGTGGAATAAAAGGCTATGCTCAACGTCTCCAAGGTTTTAAAATTTTTGTAATTTTCTTATATAAAAAAAATTATAAATCAGAAATTTTTTATGTGAAAGAAATACCAAGTAAAATGTATTAAAGAGTTGAAAAAAATTAGGACTATCAATGGTTGTTTGTGAGGAGTGCTTTTATTCAGGTGATTATTTTGGATGTAAAAAAAAAGGCTTTGTCATCACACGTTAAGCGGACTCTATATTCTTGATAGGTGTCAAAGATAGATTTAATTAGTTACCATTCATCATCAATATTATACTATGAAATAAACTAATTTACTACTTCCCAGGTAGTTGTACTTAATTTAGAACAACCCTCGAAATGCCAGATTTGTTCATATTTCTTCTTAATATTACATACCTTTGAGCACTGTCTTCCAATTAGAATATTAGCTTCAAACTTTACCTGAATACTTGTTTTACCACTGATGAAAAAATTAGTGGGTGCCCAGACATGTAAACTAGTTTTGAAATTTTTACTATATAATATGGGCCACACTACTCAATAGTCTTTAAAACAGTCTAGGGAAAGGTGGGGCTTTCATCGTGGGAGCCATAAACAACACCTTCACGCTTCTTCCTAAGCGTGTCGGACTCTATCTCGGCGTGACCTGTCAATTACCAGACTGACATAATGGTAAAATATTAGGAGCGGGTGATTTTCGTGGCAATTTACCGAAATGAAGCTAGATGGCATCTACAGTCTACAGTACCGCTCTCCCACACACGAGTAATCATTCGTTCTTCTGACAAACTACTCGGTTTCTGTGTCACCCAATTCTAGCTGTCCCATTAGGCACTCGCGTGTCAATAAAATCCCTAGACTGACAAATAAAAAAAGAAAGTCAAAACTTTTAATTTTTTGTTGTGAAAAGGAAACGCTTCATTTGTCCTCAGCACGGGTCACCCCAGCAAGGACCAATTTTATCAAAACCTTGTAATAATAATCACTAAAATAAAATAATGATGAGTTTTGAGAATAGGTGTCTTAGAAGAATTTTAGGTGTGCGGTGGTTTGACTTTGTAAGGAACACAGCAACCCTTGGTATCTACTGTCATCCGGCGAAGGCGTTTCGGCTGGCTAGGCATATACTACGTATGCCTCCCGAGAGCCTTAACCATGCTTGCCTATTTTACAAGGCATCAGGTTCCCGGCGTCCCGGTCGTCCACTGTTGACAATTCGTCGGCAGTTTGCGTCAGAGCTGCGGGACGTGGACTTGACCTGGGAGGATGCGCGGGAGCTGGCGGCCGATCGCTTGGCCTGGAGGCAGTTTGTGGATTCCATGTGCTCCACATAGGGAGCGAATATAGTATAATAATAAAATAAAATAATAAATGCGCTTTGTAGCTGCAAGACAACTTGGAATCCGGTACTTTACCTATTAGTTCGTTGTTTAATATTCGTTTTTTTTTCATTTATAAATACGTAGTATATCCACAAAGTAAGTTCCGTTTTTATTTCTATCCGCGGCAGCGCTGCGATCGCAGTTCCGACCATGCGCGGCAGTTACTCTGACTCGAGGAGAAGAAATGTACGCCATTTTCAGATCGCTGCTGTCGACGTGTTCTTTGTAGTGCTTCTTTATAATGTCAGCCTTAATCAAAAATGCCGCCGCCTGTGAAATCAGATCTGTGATTCGTTTTCTAAATGCAAAGAAAGTCAAACCAAGAGAAATTCATCGGCAAATCTGCGAGGTTTACGGACAAAATGCTATGAGTGATTCAATGGTTAGAAGATGGGTCAGACAGTTTACAGTGCCCTTGAGGTGATTTTTCATAAAAACGGCGCTGTAGAAATGATCCAATTATTATTATCTCAATATTTAGGTACACTGAAACCAGATATTTACAAATGATCTAATAAAATCCAGTCTTGTTATTTTTCTGTCGCGCACAGCACCAAAAGAGCAGCCTCGCAAAAACAATGCCCAATGAATCGAGTTTATTGAATCGTCCTCACAAATCTCCGTTCATCTCTTTCCCCCGCGCCGAGATTCTAATCACGAGCATAGGCCGTCCCTTTCTGTCTTAATCAAAGTCAATGGGACGTGGGAAGAATCAAATTAATACATTGTAGACATAAAAATACACATCGCACCATGAATACTATACTACACTAAGTCCATATTTGTCGAAAATTAACTGAGAATATCGCGGTAGAGAAATATGTGTTTCTATTAGAGACTTTGGCCGACTGGCCGACTAGTCGGTTGCAAAATGGTCGGCCAGTAGCTCAATCACAGATAACTATCGACGTAGTTAAAAACGTGCTAACCACGTGCTAACGCTAACGATTTGACCGATCACAATGACATTCGTTCAATACCACGTTCGCCGAGCCGAGCATTTCCGATCTGAGCCGAGCGGAGCCGATGCACGCGATATCGCGGCCGTACGTCAAACGTCAAATCATCGCGCTTGTCGGATTTTCTATTATGTCGACTGCTTTTCTCAATATTTGGCTTGCCGAAAACCGGCTAAATGCAATACGGCACTCGAGAAAGATTGAATGAAGATTTGTGCGAAGAAGATATATCTCGGGAAATGGCTCGCGACTAGAAGCGCTCGGTTAATAATCCCGATCGATAACTTTTAACGCGTGTTCCATTGTGATCGCGAAAAACATCCATGGGTAAGAAATCGTTATCACGTCGCTTATTACCGAGTCGGTAGTGATCTGTGATCGAGCAACTGGCCGATCATTGCTTTCGGTGGAGTCCGTGTGGCATCGGAAATGTAAGTGGCACTTCGTTTACAGCTGAGTCTCTCGCATTTGACGCGCGATCATGTCCGAACAGGTTTTTGTTTACTTTGCATTTTTTCAAGTGTAGTTTTTGTTTACGCACAAGCCGGCGCGGCGTGTTTTAAAAATCAAAATTCAGTACCAAAGGAAGAGTTTCTATTCCTAGATTATATTAAAAAACTGTAAAGCTGAATCTATAATAAAACTTTTGGTTGTCTGTAAAGTCGGTTTAAGGACGATAATTTTACGTGAAAACGTCATAAGAAAACATTGATGAAAAATAGCATACTTTTATGAATTGAATTATTATTACTGAATTTATCATTATTTTGTGTAATACAAAGCAGGAGTTAATTGAAAATTACAATTTTTTCCATAAATTATCATTTTATTTGTTTTTCTTCTTGTGTGCTGCTGCTGTTTCCCTTCTACTCGGACGCATCGGCCGATGGAGTGGAAGAGAGATATATGCGTCACAAACTGAAATCTTAGGCCGATCGTGATTATCTGTCGCTTGTTCCGCGCTCTCGCTTGCACACTCGTCTCAGGCGGAACGTGACAATGAGTCATGCTTTTTCGTGTGTGCAGCCGGCGTTCATCGATTTATTAGACGTTATTACGCCAAAAACTATTATTATAGGTTACGATTTCATTTCAATCGCCCTATTTTTAAGCATAGAAATACGAATAAAGTAAACAGCCGACTAGTCGGTACATCTCTAGTTTCTATCTCTTTCTTATTTTATTTTATTTTATTCGGAATACAAATAGATGTACAGGTAAAACATAATATAATTAAAACAAATAATTAACAATAACATGCCTGCCATCCAATTATATGTATCCGCAGGTAGCTTTAAACAGTTAAAAGAATCTACTTATAATGTAAATAAATATTTGTCATCTTAAGTCTGTAAGTTTTCAAGTTTCTTTATATATTTGTTATACTTATGGGGTATTAAACATATTATCTAAGCTATTAAATTTATCATCAAACGCCTTACAAATTCGAGGAATCGTAGAATTATTTCTGTGATTTGTTTTAACTTTAGGTATGTGAAAAAGTTTAGGCAGTCTAGTTGGTCTGGAAGGGACACGGAAAGAGAGTAGATTAATTAATTCAGGTAAGTCAAATTTATGTCGCGATATTCATTTTTTTTAAATCCGATTTCAACGAAACAGTACTGAAATAATGTCACTAAAAGTTGCCTGTTTTGAGTTAGTCCAGTCTAGTATTCACGGTGCGATATATTGCAATAGTATTCGTTTATATATACATGTATAGGAATGCTCAGCTGATTGGGTCGCGTATTCCGTTAGCGGTGGTAATTTCTAACGCGCGTTAATCGGCGATTATCTTTAATTAACACAAGACATGCCACAAACAGCGTAAATTATTGAACTTTTTGAACTTCTTTTCACGCTGCATAGGGCACTGCATTGATACACAAAGTGCAGCGTGTCTTGATAATTTATTACATGAGGGAATTATCTATGGCTTCACAGCATGGGCGGTAATTTTTAACACGCGGTAAAAGTGACAATGGGCTTGTAAACGAAAAATTCTGTAGATGCAGAAAAATAAAGCGAAGAATCACAAAACCATCAGTGCAATCGGTTTGTAAATCGGATAATTAATAAGCGAGATACAATCATTTATAGTTTTTATTCCACATGCGATCTCTGACGTCACCGATCGCCTATCATACAAAAAACAAATTTTAAATTATTGTATCTCTGTTATTAATTATATGATTTATAAACGGATTGCACCCATGTTCTTGTGATTCTTCGTTTTATTGACGCGATAACGTCTAATAAATCGATGAACGCCGGCTGCACACGACGAAAAAGCATGACTCTTTGTCACGTTCCGCCTGAGCCGAGTGTGCAGGCGAGAGCGCGGAACAAGCGACAGAGAGGCACGATCGGCCTAAGCGTTCGTTTTGTGACGCATCTATCTCTCTTCCACTCCATCGGCCCGATGCGTCCGAGTAGAAGGGAGACAGCAGCAGCACACAAGCTACAAAGTGAAAGTGAAATTAACGAGTAAAAAAATGATAATTTATGGAAAAAAAAAATAATTTTCAATTGTACAAAATAATGATAATTCAGAAATAATAATTCAATTTAATTCATAAAAGTATGCTATTTTTCATCAATGTTTTCTTATGACGTTATCACGTAAAATTATCGTCCGTAAACCGACTTTACAGACAGCCAAAAGTATTTTTTTTCTGCATTGATAGAAAAATACGTTTGACAAGCCCGTTATAACGCAGCGTAAAATTTTTGATTGACACATAAGTCGATATTTTTTTATTAATTTTTTCATAAATATTTCATATTGACCCACATCGAGAATCGAACCCGCGACCTCACACACGGCAGCCCAACGGTCTAACCACTACACCACGGTGCGCACAGCATGTTGACATGACTTATATTATCGATATAATAATATATTCGCAGTTACTTATATATGTATAATGAATGCATTGAAGTGTCTGACTCCGACCCCCGTATAAGGCCGCGGCCGGTCGACTATGTTGGTGCCCGGTTACTCATAATAACAGGCGAAGCGAACAGTATAGTAGAATAGAAGAGAGATTGTTCATTTCTGATAGAGAAAGATCTCAAATCTCAACATTAGAAAACGTATTTATTATAGTAAATGGAGACAGATTGAAGCAGATTGAAGAATTTGTATATTTGGGAAGTATGTTTACAAGAGACGGAAATGTGGATAAGGACATTGAGAGAAGGATAAGTGCCGGAAACAGAGTTAATGGTGCCTTGGAATCGATAGTGGCAAATAAGAACTTATCGAAAGAAGCAAAATTGGCAGTACACAACGGAGTTCTGGTACCAACCCTTATGAATGGTAGTGAAGCGTGGTGTTGGAAAAACAAGGATGAAAGTAGACTGAATGCTGTTGAAATGTCATCTCTCTGTGTGGTAAGACCTGTGTATGATAGGTGTACAAATGTCGAAATTAGAGCAGAGTGCAAGGCTGAGATAAGCATCATCGACAAAATTAAGAAAGGGCTTTTACGATGGTTTGGTCATGTGGAGCGAATGAGTGATGCAAGAACGGCTAAAAGAAGTTTAAATGCAAGTGTGCCTGGATGTAGAAGCCGCGGAAGGCCGAGAAAGACATGGCATGACGAAGTACGACAAGTACTTGAAAGTGGACATGTGAAAAGTCGGAATAGTCGGCGTATGTGCATGAGAAGATGTATGAGTGTAGAGGAAGCAAAGGAAGTATGTCAGGACAGAGTGGTATGGCGTTCTATGCTCTCTGCCTATCCTTGCGGGGAAATGGCGTGATGGTTAGTTAGTTAGTTAAGTATTTTTATGAATACATAATCTGTCATAAATGACATGGAGTAACAAAACTCTAGGTACAACCCGAAAACTGGTGAATCTACATCATATTATTTGGAGTCGAATGTGAGTTTTGAGTCTGAGGCTAAAAAAAATTTTTTTCTTCTCATAAAAGCTTTCATTAGTACCGCAGATTAAGTAAGATTGCAAAAATTCATAGTAAAATGCTGTTTTTGATTTTGTTTTATTTATGGATAGTATTCATTTGAATTGAAAAGTATGGACGTGGGAGCGAGAATGAGTGGTATGATTGTTAGTTGCCTTTTGTACGCCGATGACGCAGTGCTTCTTGCTGATAGCGAAGAGGAGCAGTCCTTGGTCACTAAAGTTTTCAATGTGTGCAAGGAGAGTGATTTGTTGATGAATGTGGAAAAGTCAAATGTGATGGTTTTTGAAAGAAATGTGAATATGACCGTATGTAATGTAATATTATAGTAAATGGAGACAGATTGAAGCAGGTTGAAGAATTTGTATATTTGGTAATTTGTATCTCAAAACTGGTTAAACGACAGTTACCAACTTTTGCCACTAACCCGATGTAATATCCTCGACAAATATCGGGTTTTTGAAGTTATACTTCTTTGCGCCCGTTAGACACTTTGGGGTGGGATGTTGGTCGAGAAACCGCGTCACGCTGATTTTTAAGAGAAAATGGCGCTTAAGAGAAAATGGCGCCAACTGTCAGTTCCTACCAGTTTGTTTTTATTATTCTAATTCGATGATTTTATTTGTAATTCTAATATATTTAAATGTAGGCAAGTAGGTACCTACCTACTTATAATAAGTACTTGCTTTTAAAGTGCCTATCTGGAACCGCCACATGATTACATAATTACAAATTTAATGTTTATTTTTAATATTTTTATCATTCCAATGTGTATTTCCTTTTCATTTATCTATTAATTACTTTATTAAACTTTTTATTCGGTTTTTTTGTTGTTTGTTAAAATATTAAATATTAAAAAAACTATCATATTTTTTTTATTTTTTTTAAATAAAAAGAAATCTATGCAATCTTATGATATTTGCACATAAGTATTTCAATTTGTAAATACTATTTTCAATAAAGCCTAAGCGGTTTGTGCTTGAAAATAGGAATCGAGTCGTGTCGTGAAGTGGGGATTCGAACCGACGATCTCTGGACTCAGAGACCGCGACGCTACCCACTGGGCCACCACCCGTTCATCTACTTTTATTTTTAATATTGAAAAACGAAGAGTACACAATTCAAGTCCCTTACCTTGAAGTTGCCCCCGTTGATCCAGGGCAGCAGGCCGTCCACCAGCAGGCCGAGGTCCTCGCACACGAGCCCGTTGGCAGGGTTGGCCAGGTAGGCGAGCAGGTCCTCGCCGACCAGCTGGCGCTGGCGCGGGTCCGGCCGCGCGAGCAGCGGCGCGAACCCGTCCAGGGTCGCGGGCCGCGCGTACGCCATCGCTGGGCTGCGGACAGGAGAGAGCGGCGTCAGTAACTTCTGTGTTTCTTACAAAGCCACACCCTTTCCCTAGACTGTGTGGCGGGAAACAATGACGTCACGCGCACGAAGATGACGACTGACGACGAACGCGTACGAACGCGTACGAACTGACACAAGAACAGAGCATCCACGGAGAGATCCGGAGATCGTCGAGAACCCTTTCGGCCGGCTACGTGATTGCACGCGTATCTACGGAATATTATTCCCGCCAACTTTCGAGAATTTAAAATCATTTTTTGAAGTTATACTTCTTTGCGCCCGTTAGACACTTTGGGGTGGGATGTTGGTCGAGAAACCGCGTCACGCTGATTTTTAAGAGAAAATGGCGCCACAGTCACTGATGCTTGTATTGGTCTGACTTTGACAGTTGTCATTTCTTTTGTTTATTTACTTCTTACGCGTCATTTTAGCGAATTATCTTTTTAGAAAATACGCTATTGCAATGGCTTCGGTTTTTCTCCATGACTTAAAGATGAAAGAATGATTTTTATTTTAACCATTTTCACCATTCTTTTTCATCCATATTTCAGTAGAGATAAGCATTATCGACGTGAAAATTAAGAAAGGTCTTTTACGTTGTTCGGTCATGTACAGCGAATGGATGATGAAAGAACGGGCTTAAAAAATATGATGCGACGCTGACTGGCCTGGATGTAGAGAAGTCGAGGGAAGGCCGAGAAAAGACATGGCATGATCAGTAAAACAAGTGCTTGAAAGTGGGCATGTAAGAAGTCGGAATAAGCGACGTGCATGCGTGAGAAGATGTATGAATGTGGGGATAGCAAGAGAAGTATGCCCAGGACAGAGTGGTGTGGCGTTCTATCCTCTACTGCCTACCCCATCGGGGAAATGGCGTGCTGGTTAGTTAGTTAGTGTGATAAAAATACGGATGAATTTACGTTATGTACGCGAACAAATGCTTTCATTGCCCCTACCACTGTCTCGGTTATGTATTATAATTGTCCATTGTTTCATTTACCCAAACCAACCAGAGTCGGCCCAAATTAACAGTGCTAAGGTAATGTTAGTTTCTACCCGATTCATTATTTACTAGTAATTACCTACCACCCGTATTATGTGGAGACCAGGCATACTGCCTCGCCAGGCCTCCCACCCCAGACATTCACCGTGCATCCGCGGTTAGGGTCTCAATGGAGGGGGAAATTAGGGAAAAGAGGGAAGGAACCAGAACGCATGTGTGCATCTCACACTATTCATCCTATCAACCTATCTGGCAGACCACTATAGGATGATAGGATGATAGTGTGAAAGTCAAACCACCGCACACCTAATATTCTTCTAAGACACCTATTCTCAAAACTCAAAAGTCTGCTATTTTGGGCCCTGGTTAGGTGGCATGATTCCGCAGCCACAGAGCGAGAACAACGTTTTAAAAGTAATAAATAAAAAATCATTTCTAATTAAGTAATGAAGGAGGAGCTAAAAAAATTACAAATTGAGCAAAACAAAGCCATGCGAATCATATCGAAGTGCAATATAGAAGAACAAACATTTAAAAAATTAAATTTTTCTTTTGGAAAATTTGGGCCCAAAAGACCAAAGAAAATTTAAAATAATGTTGCTAATGAAAATTTTCAAAAAATTTTTTAAAGAAATAATTCCAAAAAAATTTTTTCATAACAAAAAAAAAAAACAAAGAAATTTTTTTTATAAATATTTCCAAAAAAGGTTCAAAAAAAGTAAGATTAAAAAGAAAAAAAAAACTATGTACAGAATTGGCCCCATTAAAAAGGGGATTAAAATGTATTTTGGAAAATTTTCCCGATTTAAAAAAGAAATGAACAAAATGTAAAAAATTTTTAGGGTTAAATGTAAAAAAATATTAGTGTAAAAAAATTTATTTATTTTCTTAAAAGAAAAAAGTAAATAGTAGGATAAGAATAGTTAAAGGGAAAAAAAAAAAAATTTTAAGTGTAATGTTTAAAAAAATTAGTCTATGTAAATTATATAGAACTAAATAAATATAATAATTAAAAAAATTAAAAAATTTTTTTTTGAGTGCTTTTTATTTTCAAAAAATTCCCATCCAAAACCCAAACAAAAAACGAAAAAGTGCTGATAGGAGTAGACTTTGGGGCCACCTTGTCCACAGTCTGTAAAGTTATGAAAGAAATTGAGGCGTAAATGGTAGGCAGTCTCGGGTTTAAACTTTACAAACCAATCGGGGTAATTATTACATTAAAAACTAAAAAAAAGGCTTCTATAGCCCTTAACAGAACGGAAAAAATTTTTATTTTCGTGAAAAATATTCAAAAAAAATTGCAAAATTGAAAACCCTGTAAACGCCTTTTATCCCTTAATTCATTTTTATATTTTTATGTGTGATTCCCTTTGGGTGGACGAAGGTTAGAAGATCATTTTTACGTTTGAAAAAATCCCAAGAATGACTTGGTGATCCATACAATGCCCTTGCACCATTAGGGGGGATAGGGGAAATTAGTAGTAGTAATACAGGGGGTAAAAAACTCGAGTACAAGCTGGGGAAACCAGTGAAAACATAAAACTTAGCGATTTTGTAGAATACATTTTTTTATTTAACCCTTGTTTTCATAAAATGGTCCCAAGTTGATTTTTTTTTTTGTTTTTTTTTGCAAAATTTTTTTTAAATATCTGTGTTTAGTCAATTTTAAAATATCCTAACAAAAAAAAAATTTAAAAAAGGTAAAAACTCCAAAATTTGAAACTTTGTCAGAAAAAAAAAAAAAAAAAAATTCTGTAGATCAAAAAATAAATTCACAAATTCCAAATAGAATAGATTCACAGTTTCCCCCTTGTACACGGTTTTGTTTTCAACCTGAAGGGAGGGATTTTTTTTTTTGGCAAACGGGAAATAAATCTTGCCAAGGATTTTCATTTTAAATCATCGTTCTTTTTTTTATTATTTGTATAATTTTCTAAATGATTACTGACTGCCCTGCACGAAAGATCCTGAATCCCAACCCCAATTAGGGGGCCCAAAGCGGGAAGCTCCGCCCCCAATTTTCACCTAACCCTAAAAAAATTCCCTTCCCCAGTAGGGTGGTTCAGACGGAAACAAGGTCAACTATCAACGTAAACCAGTTCAAAAACGTTTAGATGCAAAAGGAGACAAAAGCAGTACAAAAATATAGGCGCACCACCAAAGGTGCCTGCCTATAACAACAATAAAAAAATTTACAAATTTTTTTAATCTGTTCAATAAATAAAAAAAAATTTTAGTTTTCTAAAAACCGATTCCTCATTTTACATACTTTAAAATAAGAATATTTTGGAAAAAAAATAACTTTTTTAAAACGCCTTTAGGTGATTTCAAAAAAAAGCGCTATCGTTAGCCAAATTATTAAATTAGAGTCTGTTATTTTTTTTTTTGGACTGGTTAAAAAAATATGTTTAAAAGACCCAAACCCAAATATTTATATATTCAAAAAAAAACTTATAAATTTTTTTAAAAAAAAATTAATTTTTAAAAATGATTAAAAAATTTAAAATTTCACCTTAATACCCCTTTTAATGGCTAACACCAAAGTGACGCCCTTTCAATTAATTTTTAATTTTGAAATTGAAAAAGGCGTTTTCCCCCCCCTCCCCCCCCCCCCCCCAAAAAAAAAAAGTTTTTTTTTTTAAAATTTTTTTAAATTAAATTTTTGGGTCTTTGGGGTTTTTTTACATAAAATATTTTCCCCAAAAGGGTTTTAAATAAATTTTTTTTAAAAAGTTTCTTTTTTTTTCCCTTTTTCTTTTTTTTTTTCCCCCAATTTTCAAAATTTTTTAAAATTTTTGCCCCAAAATTTTTTC